>JAFIRS010005120.1:0-65333 GCA_018342105.1 Gonioctena quinquepunctata
CTGTTTCCTGTATCAACATGCTCTATGAGTTGAGGGTTCTCAACTGGTCTTGTTTTTTGTCTTCGCCGTGGTTAACCTCAAATAAGTGGCAGTATTTTTTTTCGTTTATGAATCTCTAGTCGTGCCGGTTTTATTACTTCGTGTTTTTTTTTGGATCAAATTGTCAAAACAGTGATATGTGAAAAGGAAGTACTTTGCTAATGTGCAAATCAAATGCCCTTTAAAAAAAAATTTAAAATTGTAGTTATTTTAAAGTTATATGAACAAAACCAAAAAATGCTCCCTCAATAACAGTGAAAGGTGTAAAAATGACTTCAAATAAGGTTCCCCGAATACGTTCACCAGTTTAGTTTTCCTGTTATCTGTTTATTGTGCTTTTTTTGAGTCCTAGAGGTTCCCTGGCTAGTGGATTCTGCTGCTACTGTGTCCAGGCCCGTTTCTCTTGTTTGGACGTTTCCCCGGATAGGGATATTGTTTGTCCGAGGTAAGAAGTGTTTTGGTATTTTTCAACGGTTATCGTTTTGAATATGTTATATAGTTGTCGATTGGCTGAATTCTTTTATTCTCGTGGTATTTTGAATTTATGATTGATAAATTTGTCACTGTGTTCACCCAAAAAAATAATTTTTTATCTCCCCAAATCCTCGTTTTTTTTTTTTCCTGGAAACCCATCACTTTTTTTTTTTTCTCACAAATTTTGGGTTTTTTACCATTTCTAAAAACATCCCGTCATTCTGAACTATGCATGGATTTTATATACAATTTACATTTCTATATTTTACATAATATATACAGAGTAAGTTAAGATTCATATCTGACAATTTTCTGTACTAAAAATTTTTATATTTTATCATTTTCCATCGAAATGTTTTGACATGTCGTCATGTTTTCCCGATTTGATTTTAGCATACATGATTTTCCCTACTAGAATATTTTTTTTCACTTGATATCTAAAGTTTAATTCATGAATTTAGATTTCTATATTTTTTATAGACTGTCCAAATAAAATGAATTGTTGGCAAATACTTATGACAATAAAAAAGTTCCACGCAACCCTTTGAGACATTGGTCGACTGAAATGGCACAAGGTTTCAAAAAAAGCGTACAAAAAAATTGCTCAACAAACGCAGCAGAGTTTTTTTTCAAACTCGTCCAGTAGTTTTTTTTTTTATTTTTTTTTCTTTGTGTTGTTCCATCTAGGCTATGTTTTGACATTTTCCCGTCACCCCGTTTTTCCGTTATACTGTTCTCCTTTTTTTTCCTTTTTCCCCGTTACCCCTTTATCCGTTCTTCCTTTTTTCCGTTATCCCGTTTTTCCCGTTATCCGTTTTCCCGTTATCTCGTGTTTTTCCGTTATCATGTTACCCCGTTTTCCAGTAATCCTGTTTTCCCGATATCCGTTACCCCTTTTCCCGTTATCCAACCTTAGACCAGACCGAGGTTTGCACCCATGCCCTTTCTGCTTGGTAGGTTAATGAAACCGCTCTGCTAATTGATCTTAATAATAGTTGACCCGACAGCCCTTTTTGTTGTCCAAATATCTTATTTTCCCCCAATTTTCCCAAAACCTCCGGCATCTTCATCCTTGGGCTATTACAAAAAAAAAAAAATAGCCAAATCGGTCCAGCCGTTCTCACGTTTTGGGGTACCAAAATCAAGATTCATTCATCATCAAGATAATTAAAAACATACAGTAGCTGAAACAAAAGGCATCCTGTTCAGAGGCACCCTTTCCTCCTATATTTTACCAACGCCATTTTCAGAGGGGTATTGAAGATGATGAGAGGGGGAGAAGATAAAAGGGGAAAATATGGGTTTTGATTGGGGCAGATAATTGAGTGGAATGTTTTCAAGAACATTTCATGGTTGATCGAAATATACAATGATAAAAAAAAAAATTTAAAACAGTATTTGTATTACTTTTACCACTGTTTGTTGGGGGTTTACTAAAGAAGAGAAAAACAGTTTGTTTGGTTTTTCAATAATTTTTTTTTTTAATATATTTTGGAGTTCATGGATAAAGTCAAAAAGAACAATCTAGAGTATTCAATTTGTTGATAGCAGTGGCGGCGTTGTAGCTAAGACGTTTAAATATTTCTACCTATGTTTAGAACTGTTGTATTCTATGGAGAGATTATGGTGAAAGTATGGAGGGGGGTTCGAATTTCCCGACTTTGTAAAAAAGGCGTCTATAAAACATGTTAGGCCAATCTAGTTTTTGAATTTTAGGAAATATTGTTCCTTTTTTTTGCCGTAGATCAAATAATACATGAATTTTGTATTTTTGGATTTTTAGTGGAATCGTTTAACTTCAGACATGGACCATGAACAGAACATAGTGATTGAAATGTGACATTACCAGCATCATAAAATATTTTTTTTATCAAGATCCAAGTAGGACCCTTTTTGAGTATTCAGATTGAGGAACCATATGCTACCATATGTTCGGTAAAATGTAATTTGTATCCATGTTTAAACATGAGTTTTATAGTGTTATTTTGAGGCGTAAAATCCTTTTTGGACGACACCAAAGTGGGACTCGCACTGTACTGTACAGTCTCGGTTCACCAATTGGTTGCCGGAAACTGACTGTCTTCCTATTGTTTTCCTTCACATATTGAAAGATTGCGTAGACCTCGCTTGAAATACAGAAGTGTGAGTACCCCGTGGGCATACTCGGTTTTTTGGGTTTTCTAGAATATACCCGTCCCCCACCATTCTCCTCTTGATCCATCTTTGATCTTGCTCTGTAGAATGGCACTGAGTTCTTGTGTGGTTCCATATGGTTTTTGTCTGGTATAGATACCCCGTATGATTTGTCAAATGAGAATCGTTTCGGATGTGGTGTGATCTCAGAGCCTTGCCTCCCTGTATCACCAGGTGGGGAAGGAACCGCACCGCCCATGGCTGCAGTGACGGTTTCATTGCCCTGTAATGCTTAACAGGCAAGTCATTGCACCTGCCCAGTTCTGCTTTTTGGGATTCTTTGGTGTCTTTGTCCTCCACACCAGGGAGGCATATTTTTGGCCCGGGTTTTAAACCCTGTTTAAACCAGTGCCCCCCTTTCTTACTAAAATATCGTCTTGTCATAATTAATGGGTCCCGCTTTTCTGGTCACTTCGTCAGATGTTGTTCCAGGTCTTTTTCGAATCCAGTACCCCCCGCGATATTTGACCCCCCCTTGTTGATTATTTATCCTCGAATTTTCATAGGTCCAGCCACTGAATTTAAAATATTTGTTACACAACCAGCATTTCTTCAAAAAAAATATACGTTTTCAGAGATATTCCAAAATGCGCAAGAAAAACCCGGATGCAAACTGAGGGATACTTTAAAAAAATACGGAAAGTTGAGTCCCCCCCAACAAGCATTGGGAAAATATTCGCATGATTTTTTTTTTTGAATGTGAAAATTACTTTCCATTTTTGAGTTTTATCCCCCACGGGAGTAAAAAATGCCGTTATCTATTATCTGATCAAGAATAGTAATTGTTCCAATAATTTACTTTTTTGGGAAATTTTGGGTTTAAACAAAGAATATTATCAATTTATCAGTAACGTACCGTTTTGAAATTATTACAAAACCCAAAAATAATTTTAATTTTTTTGTGGAAATAAAACTCTGTATCACTTACAAATTTTTTTTTTTTTACAATTTTGGTTTGTTAAGAGCTTCAAAGTATGTTGATAGATTTGTTTTCATTGGGGAAAATGGGTTATTAAAACGGTTTTAATACGGGGGGGCCGCACGAATATTAATAAGGGTTCCCGACCCTTTTTTTTACATTTCTGAACAACAGTTCAAAATTTATATTTTTTTTAAAGTTCATTACGTTCGGCAATTTCCCTGCTTTGAGATCCCAGTGGATCTGCTATATACTAGTTTTCCCTTCTCCTCCCAGACCTTTTACCCCCCCTGTCGGGGCCTGGGTTTCCCATGGGACCCGAAGTCCTTCATGTCCCCTGCAAGTACTACCGGGCAGCCTTACAGTGCTGGAGGTTTATCTGATGACTTTATCCCTCATGTTTTTTTTTTTCAGGACCCCAAGAAGTTTGAAAAAATGGTCGAGTTGCGACTTTAAATCCAGGTGGGTATAATATTATTTCTAATACGTGACAGAAAAAACAATGCAAAAAAATTTTTGGGGTTAATTTTGAGTGAATGTTCAGATATTGTGAGTAATGCGGGAGGCGAGCTTTCGAATTTTTTTTTCCCTAACGATATTTGTATACTGGAAGGCGAAATAAACTTGAGTCGAACCCCCTTTTAACAGTGAATTATTGCAGTTGGCCCCATCTATTACAGCGATACGAAGGACCGAAAGAATATATACAATGATTCTTTCGGCTTCGATACCTTGAACTACGAATACCGATACAATTCCAATATTTCGACAACATAAACGAGGCTCGATTTTCCACCTTGTTTTCAACTCTAATATAAAAAAAAAATCAACCCTTGTGAAAATCGTTTCATAAAAAAACGTGCCAAGGTGCACGTGTTTTCCATGTTGAGGAAGGTTTGACAAAGCGAAATAAATTCCCATATTGCCCGATCGATTGGAGAAATTTTCAACTCATTGTAGAGGCATTTGCAGCTTCAACCGTTTGACTAAAAAAAGCATGCGAAAAGGTAATGAGGAAAGCAGTCAATCTAGCACCCTGATATACTGAATTTTGTGTGTTTTTCGTATTATGAACGGGAAAAGTTGAGAAATGAAGAGTGTTAGTTGAAAAGGAGAAGCTGAAAAAAAAGGCAAGTTCTTTCCTTTCCCACTTTGGAAAAAAAAAACACATTTTTTTATAGAGAGAATTATTTTGTCATACTATTACTTTATTTACAACTGTCAAGGATTTGACTTTGAATGTCATATTGGAAATACTTCTACATCATTATTGAAATTACGAATAGTTTATATTTAGAAAACTAAGGGTATTTAAAAAAAAATTGAAAATTTAATTAGTGGCGTACATCTACCTGATTTTTAACCCCTTTTTCCAGATATATTTTACAGATTTCGTTGGGGGGTTTTTTCCCCAAAACACACCCCCGGGGACGGTTTTTATCACCCCCTAGTGCGGTAATGAATTTTTATATATATTTTATATCAAAAAAAATTAAAAACTCATATTTTTTTTAGTTCAACCATACCACAAAACGTCATATGAAACATTTCAATTTTACAGTATACGGGAAAAAGGTGCTCAATATTTTAATATTAATTTTATCATTTATTTTGAATTAATACCTAAAAAATTTCAGTAGTTATTCAAATATTTCCCAAAACCCCAAGTAGGGGAATAATCTTTTAAAGCCCAGAACCAGACACAATAAGTTCTTAGTTACCATTGCATATGTCAAATTAAAAGTTTTTTTTAATAGATGACAAATGACTAACTTTTTTTACCTGTCAGACCCAACGGCATTGAAGGGAATTTTTTTTTAAAGGGAAAAACAATATTTCCGAGTTTTCCTATGGATAGTTGACTTTTAATTTACATGGAGAAGAAAAAATCACCATTAGAAAATATTCGTATCAACTAATGAAAGGTTTTGGCGGTATAAAATAGGTAATAAGTACTTAACCTACAAAGAAAGTTACGAACGCCAATGTATGCAGGTGCATTTGTCATGAAGTTGCCTGTTGACATAATGTGAAAATACCGCTAATTTTGAACTGAGCCAATCTCAAATTGTTATTTCAAAACTAACCAGTGGCTATTCACTTTCCCAATAGCCAATCAGACTTTGGTCTCCCAAATGAGCGCATGCGCCTTAAAAAAATCTTCTAAATAAAAGGCCTATTGATTTGTCTGTGTAGCATATCGATTTATAAGTCTTCAATATCTTTCTGAAAAATATTACCCTAAAAGAAATAATTTGAAATAACGATATAGGTACTGTCAGAAAAACAGCGGAGTTTTCATGATCTTGAGGTTACTGCGATCGTAAAAGAAATAAGTCGCAAATATGCCACATCTTTAATGAAACAAATATCCTGATCGAGAACCAATAAGCAAATCGACATTAAGCAAAATATTGCATACATTTAATGACATTGGCATTGTTGGGATTGAGCCTAAGAGGGGCAGACCTTACCTATGACCTTCAAATAAATGTATTACTTGGAATTGAAAAAAACTTATCGTCCAATTACAACTTTATCTGGCAACAATGATATCTGTACAAATTACATCCATACAAAGTTAAACTTATACATGAACTTAATAAAGACTACTTTGAAGATGCATGAAGTTTTGTAAAATATGCAAGAAGTGTGTAATCAATATAAATGGTTTTGAATTTAATGTCTTATTTTCTGAGATCAACTTTTTGTAAAGAACGGTACTGTGAATACGTAAATTTGTCATTGCTGCTAACATAAAATCCCAAATCGGACAATGGAAGCTTATACCCAATACCCTCCAAAAGTAACTTTGTCGGCTGGGATTCTTGGGAAATACCTTTGGGAGAATTTTTTTTTTAAATTTAGAAATGTAGCAAACTGTTGTAGTTCCATATTTAATGCAATATTTCCAGACATTATTCGTCCTGGTCAAATAAAACCTAGTATGTGGTCCACTTTATGCTCTAGTGGTTAGAGATTTTCTGAATAAAACCCTTTTCCCAATCGCGGGTTTTGGGACGATGGGGGTCACATTGCATGGTTTCCGCTAAGCCCCCAAAGATTTATTCCAAGGATTTTGTCTGGGGTTACTTAAAAAGGGGAATTATACAAAAAATCGACCTACCAATTTGGAAGTCCTTAAAGATAAAATTCCGAGCTGAAATTCAACGAATTGTCAATTGTCGATGTTGTCAAACATAACCCAAGAATTCATTAGATATTGTCAACTAACCCAAGAAGCTCAATTAGCTTTTTTTTGTGGATATGTTGTTTGTTCTTTTTTACTAAAAAATTAACTATTTTTTATATTTTGAAAAAATAAATAATGAAATAAATGTTAAGAAATATGACAAAATGTTTCCTTTATACTAAAGTAAAACTATAACTTATAGTGATACATATGACGTTTGTGGTGTGGTTTAACTCAAAAAAAAAAAACTGGGGGTTTTTAAATTTTTTGATATAAAAAATATACCCTTTTAAATTTAAAAAAAATCGATGACGTCATATCTTGAAAGGTATGGGGGGAAAAAATTTTTTTTAAGTAGAAAACTGATTTTAAAAAATCGACTTGCCCGAATTTTTTACTTCCAAAAAAAGAATCGACCCCAGGATAATGGTTTTTTTTCCCCCACTTTTTATGAACGCACTGTAAAATTGAAAAAAGTCTTATATTCCAAAATAGTTTCGTAGAAAATGTTTAGTCCACTAAAAAAAGAATCCTCTAAAGTGTTACCATGAAGACCATGAGTACAAGTATGCTAAAATGCCATTTTGAATAAAAATTTTTTTTTTTCTCTCAACCTACTTTTTTTTTAAAAAACTGTGTTGAGTTGAATAACAACTACATTGTAAATTTACGTCAACATTGTCAATTTCAGATTGAAATTTCACTAGGGAAAAAATTACTTCAGAAACAATAAAACATTGGAATTCCATCAAATTATAAAATTTTCAAAATTTAAATTTTATACTTTGGGAATTCATGAGGTTTTTTTTACAAAAGTGTTATGGAAAACATTCTTTTTGCCTCATTCATCTTCAAGGGGTTCTCAATCAAGACTGGAATACAAAATCAAATAACTATCTCAATGAAAATGCAAATATTCAATTTTGATTTTTTTTTTTTAGTTGGGGGCCTTTTTAGAATATCTATCAGATGTAGTTCAATGTCCAGCGTGGCTTTAGCCGGGGGAAATTGTTTTTTTTAGACATTCACAAAAAATTACTTCATTTTAATCGTAAATTTTTTTTAATTCACAGAAAAATCTTTTTGTAAATTTTTCAATTGAGAATGTTTCCCTTTTTTAAAATAAATAACCCCCCAAAAGGTTATCTTGACGATGGAAGATAGTGACTAAAGTTTATCTTTTAGTCGCAGATGATTCCACATCTGATTTTTTTGAACATCCCGTTTATATTTTCAACAAATCAATGCATTTGAAATGTAAAAACATTTTATGCGGATCTGAATGGACCCTTTCCTCGATAACATTTGAACGGTTTGATGTGATAAAAACGAGATATAAAAATGTATTGAATGGTATTACTGGTCCTACTTTTGAGAGAAGATACATTTTCAATTACTCGACAGTTGGGGTGGGGCAAAATCAACTTGAAAATTTCGAAAGGCATAGAGGTCGAGTTTTACATCACTGGAAAGGTAATTCAATGTTTCTTTCAACTATGGTTATTCTTTGAATCTCAAATGCGACTGCGGTTTTTTATGGTCCCTCCCTGTTTACTTTTTTAATGGTTCGAGATAGAAACAACGGGGGGCCCAAAAATATTTGAATGATAGATCGATACTACACTTTTAGACCAAAAAACATCGTGTTTGCCCGATAGATGGCGGGGGGGGGGAGTAAAAAAAATTCCAAATAGCATAGGGGGGCAATGGAAACATTGGGGAAAAAAAATTCAATTATCTATTCAACCAAATAGTTTTTTTTTAAAAATTTTCAATTCTTTTAAAAAAAAAAGCATTTTAAATTTCGTTTACTTGACATTTCAAATGCATATTGTGAAAAAAAGAACGACTAAATCAAAAAAAAAATTGAATGGTTGAAAAGAGAAAAATTTTTTTATCTTCCCCAAAGATTCCATTGTCCCGCGTCGAACCATTCTTTTCATGAAAAACCGCACCGTATAATCGCATCTCACGCGACAGAGTTTAGTTTATTTATTGATGTCAATTGTATGATCAATAAGATAGTACAGTTAAAAAAAAAACATTTGTAAGGGGATTATTTGTTGTGTTCAAAGAAAAGTAGTCATTTGTAGTATTGATCTAAAAAAAAAAAATAAAATAAAGGCCCTGTCTTACCGGGAGCGCCCGGACATTGGGCGTTGCGGGCGACGCGGGTTACGCGAATGGAGCGTTACAGAAAACAAATCATGTGCCCCTGTATTTTCCCAGGGCATGATTATCGGGGAAGGGAAAACCTGAGAGGTATTATAAAGTCACAACATCAGATACCCCTCTGAAATTACAGAAAAAAAACCGAAAAACAAAAGATTTTAAAAACGAAATAAAGGGTTTTGGGGGAAATGAGATGACGGGAGCACACAGATGAACAAGCCAACTAAAAGGGAAAAAAAAGAACAAGACAGACATTGAAGGAAAAGAAAACAAAAAGGGCAAGAGACGAAAAAAAAGGGGGAAGGAAGGGAAAGGAAAGGAACAGACAAAAGGGGGAAAAGGGAAAGGGGAAGGGGGGGGGGAAAAGGGAAGGAAAAAAAAAAGACAAGAAAGACGGGAGAAAAAAGGGGACCGCTAATTTTGGGAAAAAGTGGAGCTGGGAGGGGTTTTCCCCGACAGAGGGGCCTAATACAACAAGGTTAAGAAGGCCTTTCCTGCCCAAAAGAGGAAAAACCGGGAGCATATGTTGTAATGTCCCCCTCGGCAGAAATTTTTTTTTTAGAAAATTCACCCTTTAAAAATTTCCCCTGTTAAAAACAGAACGATTCAGAGAAAAAAAACAACCAGCACACCCCAAATTTTTTCAAAAAAGAGTATTGCTTGGGAATTTGATCACTAAATGAACTGCAATCAAGAGCACAAATCTTTCCCAACAAATAACCCCGCCCCCAAAACATAGGGAAAAAATTGGTTCTCGGTCGTATTGGTTGAAATTTTATTATTTTATAGTAGGGAGTTTAAAAAAAGTGTGAGTTCAAAATTTTGTATGTTTAGTTTCTGAGATATAAGGGCCAAAGTTCGAAAAAAAAGTCGTTTTGGGGGTGGGGGTTGACAAAAAAAAAAAATTTTTTTTTGTTGTAAAAAAGAAGGATGAAAATTATTACGGAATTATATAATTTTTTAAATCTTATTGATGATAGTACATTAGGGGGTATGGGGATGTAAAAATCGTTTTTTTGGGTTTTTTTTAGCATATTTCAAAAAAATAAGTTTGTTTGTTATTGTAGGCAAAAAAAGTGTTTTTTTTTTATATTTTCTTTTGAAATATATATTTTTTTTTTTTTTGAGTATACCCTTTTTCGAAATAATTTACAGACGTTTTTTTTTTTCAAAAAAGGAATTAATTGTACTGCCCATTCATTAAAAAAAAGGGGAAATTCTGATAATAATTTTCAATATTACCTTTTATTTAGATAAGAGGTGGGTTTATTTTTTATCTTTTTTTTTTTTGAATATCTAGAAAAAATGTCCCGTTAAAATTTTGGGGGATATTTTACCAAATAATTTGAAAAAAAAATTTAAATATCAATGAGATAGTTTTATCACCTTTTTTTGTTGCGTTTTTTTTAAAAATAATTTTGGTTTAGGGGGTTTGATATATGGGGGAACCATGATTTAACAAAATTTTTGGAACCCTTTTATACATTCAACTTTTTTATAAAAATTTTTGAAATAAATTATTTTTATACATAAAAAAACAAAAACCTCAACAACAATTTGGGGGTCAACAGTATAGACTAAAAAAAAAAAAAAACATAAATAACGACTTTTTAAAAAAAAAAAAAATTTTAAAAATTTTGGAAAAAAATAACAAATGAAAAATTTTTAAAAAAAATTTTTTATAAACAATAATAAAAAACAAAACAATTAAAAAAACCCAAAAATTTTTAAAAAAATTTTTAATATTGTTATTGATTGGTCTATTTGCGCAATCTTAAACATTTCAATAGTTTATGTCTAGGTACTTTATTGTTTCTATTTGAAAATTGATATGCGTATTCTGAACCTGACTATTACGCGGCCAGATTTAGATTGCTATAAAGTATCAACTGTGGATATCCTTCAGTATATTCTGATGCACCTGCAAATGAACGTATTTCTAGGGTTACCACTGTACTTTGCAAAAGTGGAGCAAGAACAGTGATGTTGTTCCTATATTTGCAGCGTATTGGTACTAGGATATGCTCGTCATCAAGAAACAATAAAGTACCAGCTATGAACTATTAAACAATGTTTTAGATTGCGCAAATAGACCAATAAATAACAATATTAATAATACTATTTGAATTTAGGTTTTGTTTATTGTTTGTTTTTGAGAGTTCACTATGTAAATTCGTTGTTTATGTTGTTTATAACCACTAGTTTCAATGTCGATTAGAGTTCACTACTGCAAAATACTATAAGATTTTCACTACTTAAGGGTTCACTGAAGCACGACGCGTGTTTGCTATACAATATCCATCGTAATTCATTTCTGATTTGTTATATTATACTCTATAATATTAATTGACTTTTATGTTAGTAGTCGTTATTTATAATTTGATTTATTTTTTTAGTCTATACTGTTGAGTTCCAAAATTGTTGCTGAGTGTGGTTTGTGTTTAACAAACGAGCTAATTGTAGCATTATCAAGCTATGAAGCTGAATATGTTTCTACTATCAAAATGATGACAGCTCTGTATATGGGCGCGTTACTTTTTTCAGTGGGTGGTTCACAGGAGCCCTATTATCCTACACAGTCGTTGATTCAATTATTTCAATATGCTGTGTACCGTATCAACAAATATAAAGATCACTCTCAGCAAATACCATACGAAAATTCGACATGGTATTGCAATTGCTTTACCGCAGCATAAAAATGAAAAATATTTTTCATTTTTGCAAAAGGCCTCCTGACCTCCTTAAGTAAATAGCCTTTGCCCTCTCCACACAAATTCCGCACGACATTTCCATCGTTCAGCAATTGTTTTACTGGCAAAGACAAAATGAGAGAATTTTTCATTTTGCAAAAGGCCTGACCTCCCCAAATAGCCTTCCTTGCCTCTCCACACAAATTCCGCACGACAATTCCGCGTATAGTTTTAACCTCTCAAATATCGCAATAATTTTTATTTTATTTTAATATTTATGCACAATTGACAAATATTTTTATTCTGTATGAATGACTCCCTTTATTAGAAATACAGTTACTGTGAACAAAGTCTTTTGCAATAAGCGCATTTTACTTTTATTGGGATCGCACATTCGTGAACATATTAAGCAATAATCTCGTACATCATTGATTCATTTAAGATCAAAGATTTAATTTCATTTCTATATTTCCTCATATCCGTTATTTCCATCAGGTCACTGTCTTCACGATGCACTCAAAGAATTTTTTGAAATATGTTTTGTGTTATTGTAAGTTTCCACGAATTTATTGAATGAATTTTTTGGTGATTATACACAATAACAGAGAGATCGTTTTTAATTGAAATATGTTTTGTGTTATTGTAAGTTTCCACGAATTTATTGAATGAATTTAAATATTTTTCTGTTTTTTCCGCGTTACTGTTAAATGGATCAATAAATGCGAAAGTTGATTTAACGAAATCAATAACAACAAGACAGTGATGATTTTGATTGATTAATACCGGTAAAGCGAGATATTTTTTGTCGGGAGAGATTCTCTCTATGAATGATTCTGTATGTTGGTTGCAATTAAAAATGGCATTTGCCATTTCCTGGGGTATTATTTGAAACTTATTATCAACATTTAATAAATTCAACGTTATATCAATAACAAAATTTGTTATCCAACTCTCATTATCGAGGGATACGAAATCAGACATATAAATTGTATTAAAACATTCTATATCTTTGAATATCGCAACGACGTACTCCCTATTATTTTTTCTGTAATAATTGATATCATTAACTAGTCCGTTAGATAAAAACTCTATGTCTTTGACTGGTCTCCATATTCGCGAAAGTTCGTCAATATCATCGAAATCGAGTAAAGTAGGTAGATAATGATAATAATAAAATTTGGTTAATATTTGGTTTTTAAAAAAATGTGAGTATCTTTCAATTTTTTCGGTAAATTGAATGCCTTTAAAGTTATATACCACAAATTGGCACCACGGTCTATTTGTTACTTCTAACAAACCCTGTATTTGAAAATAATAATCCGAATTCTTTTCTTAATTTTCCATATTGATCGATATATTCAAGTTTTTAAAGATTCTTGTCGATCACAGTTCCGAGCCTTGAAAGGGCATTTAATTTCGATAATCCCGTCTTTATTCAGAAGTCCATCTGGAGACCCCCCTAAAAATGAAAAAAATTTATGAACCATAAGACCGCATTTTTTATATTCATAATTTGTCTGACTGAGGAATGCTTCGAGTGCTAACTTTTCGCAATCAATACCGTGTTTTGTTGCTTCGTTAGAGAATTTATTAGACGAAGTAAACGATTTTGCGAGGTTTAGTTTAGATTGATGACTTCTTGCTTTGCAGATTTTGCCGAAATTCGACGCAGTTAGTCTTTTTCTCCTTTCTTTGAACCACAAAGATGACTCCCTTTGCTCTCTAGTTCTTTCTTCAATTATATACCTTTGGCGACTTTCCTCATCTAGCCTTCGCAATGCCTCCTCGCATTTTGGTTTTAACCCGTCTATGCAAAAACTACAATAAAAATTACCGCTGAACGACCGGTTTTTAGTGGATCCCTCCATTACACAATGTTGGTGAAACCATTTACTACAATTATCGCAAGCTACCCATTTTGCAGTTTTATCAAGATCACCTAAACCGCAAATTCCACATATATATAATTCACTTTCATCGTTCGTTTCATCTGCCAATAAATTTTCATTTTCCACTTTTAATTGCGACATCGGTTCCCTATCCACTTGCGAATTTGTGTTTGTTCCTTCACACTTCTTTGATATATCTCCCGGTTCATTATGTAATCGTAGTTTTTTTATAAAATGACCTGAAAAATGTGTAGTCGGTGCGTTCTTGGCTTTTTTATTCCACGTTTCTTGAGCCGAATATTCATCCATGGGATCAATTTTTTTTTCTAACTGTTTAGTTAATTTGGTTTTAGGTATTCCATAAATAAATTCTTTATGTAACGCGAGTACATTTTCTCTACTCTTCCTAAGATACCTCGAACATTTAATATTTTTATTACCCTCCAAAACATTATTTTTAAGGTGACCAAAATAATTTTCAACATAAGAGTTACTGACGTGAAGCTCAGTTCTCCGTTTTCTTAAAATAAAACCCGTCCACAGAGGACAAAATGGCAGGTACTTCAATAATATATAATCGAAAATTTTTTTGCTATGGTATTTATTAGTTGGCCCCTCATAAGAAGAAAATTTATGAAATTTATTCATTTTTTCAGATAATTGATAAAAATGATTATAGAAAATACTCATTTTATGCAAACCAACACGTTTTTCCTCTATTTTACACTCGTTCTCACTAGCGTCATTACATTCGCGATAATTTATATTAAAATCATTCGAATTACCGCTTTTCAAATTAAGTAACATATCTAAATGTTCACGAACAATTTTATTGATAACCGGACTGAGTAACAACACCGCCACACTTTGAAACCAATCTTCAATATCACTAAAAAAATCCATATTTATTACCGATGCCATAAGGTCTTTATAAAATTCTCGTACCTCGTAATCCGTAAAACACTCATTAATATCTTTAGAAAAATTCTTCATAAGATGTGCGCAACATAAATGTATCGTGATAAGATCTTTCGGAAATTCGACAACATTGGACGCAATTTTGTACGTTTTATCTAAATATTCCAAAAAATTTATTCTATTACAAGCCTTGCAGATCGCGTGTATATTAGCGAAGCTAAAGTCTGTAACGACAGATCCGAAGATTGGCCATTTATTCTGTTCTTCGCAGAAAAATCTAAATTCATGGAATATACAAAAAATAGTTTTCGAAAAATGGATACCCGAGATTATTTCGAAAATAGGAAATATCCGTCCCGTAGAAATGGGTAAAACGGCACAGTACAAATACACTCTTTTTGTCTTTTTTGTTGGTTTTCGAACTATACTACCCGTAGCGTCAAAAAAAAATTATGGGTAAACCATTTCTCCCGCTATTGTCTACAACTTCAAATTGTTCCTTACTAAAAATCTTCACATTGAATGGTACCGACACTTGCTTTACGTATTCACCGTGATCTTCTTGCATTTTTATTAGATCTAATAAATCATTTTCATCCCGGTCCCAATGAGATTCTGCTTCTGATTTAATTTTTCTAATAGTACTATCTGATTTAATATTTTGTAAGTTACCCGACTCTAAAATGTGTGTTTTTGCCGATAAAATAGATTTGCGTTTGTATTCCGATGGCTTTCTATGCAATACCTTACTTTTGACAAGTGAACGTTCAATATCTTTCACGTGTAAGGTTATTTTATTTGGATGACAAAAATTCACTGAATTTGTGTAAACTTCAACATTTTGACCTCGTATAAATATTACGAACTTTTTACAATTATAATTATTATTTTTACATTCAGCATACATTTTAATGGATCCGTCTTTGAGATATTTGGGATATTTAATTACGGTAGTGCAAACATTATTCACGAATTTTTTAATGCGGTTCCGAAAATAGGAAGGATAATATTCGTTTACCAAACGATTTTCCCGTATAATGTAATGCATTATCTCATTTTTTATTTGAAAAGACCCTTCTAATATTTTGCATTGTTTATAAGAAAGCGACGATAGCTCCTTGATATTTAGAGAGTTCACTGGAAGAATCACGTTATCTATTGAATCGGATAAATCAAATTTTTTCGGTATATTAAAACTTTCGGGTGTTATTTCGAATTTTTTCTCAAGTAGTATATCCTCATCATTGTTACTAATGTTCTGTTCATCAGAAACCACCGAATCGAGAACGTCATTTGAAATGATCGATTGTTCACTCGAATGACATGGCACATGATCTTCAACACTTTTCTTTCTTATTGTACTCAGTTCTAACCTTGCTTTTTTGCAAGGAACGTAGTTGAGATTCACCGGAGTCGAACATACAGCATATTGATTTTCACCCGTAATTGGTGCACAGCCTTCATTCTCATCATCATTAATTTTATATTGATTTTCATCCGAAATGGATGCACAACCTTCATTTTCATCATTATTAATTTCAGATTTTTCCATAAAATATTTCTCATGATGTTCACCAATATCTATCATTTTCAATTTTGTTTCATCTCCACGAGCAACCGTTGTAATAATGTTTTCGAAAACGAATTTATTTCTATGGATTTGTCTATATACTTGACTAGGAAATTTGAGACCAGTCATATGATTTCTATATCTATTTCGACTAACATACGCAAAAGCTTCATGATCCGGTTTGAAAGCGATAATAGAATCGAATGTGCAACGCGGATCAAACTCTAGAATTGTTTTTGCGATTCTTTCCAACAATAACGCGTTCTTTCCGGACGCCCACCATGATTATCAGACATATTAACGGCAATAAATTAAAATTTCTGCAGAACTGAGAGGTAATAGGTACGATATTAGTAATACTGAAAAGTACTATGTAAACTGTATCTTTATAAGTTATACCCAAAATCAGTCTCACCCTCCAAAATATCTTGAAACATCACATACGTAGCAATATGCAAAACTGTTTGGATCATAAAAGTACAACTCAAAAATATATCGGTAAGGTGAACACGACAGATCTTGAAGGGACAGACAGTGTAAAAAACATGAACTAGCGATAAACAGGGGGAAGTAGTGCAAATTATAAGTAGTAATTATATTTTTCATATACCGATTAAGCGTTGAATTCAAAATAATCGTATGATTCGCTGATCAAAAATAACATGAATTTGAATATTGAAATACCAATCTTTTGAATTTCGAAATATACACCCTATATTTTTTGATATTATAGGGAGGTAAAATATGTTTGTAGGGGGTAATCTCTGGAAGTACTGAACCATTTTTTTTTCACAAATGAAAAGCTAAAATATATTTGATTCATATTAATAAAAATTAGTTTTCAGTTCGAAATCTCAATATTTATCAATTAAGTCGAAAGAAAAAGCGCTGCTTGGCTGCTTTAATGTGAAGGTACTTTTGCAAGAGCGCCGTGGTCACGTGGTGGGGAGAGCAGCTCGAGCTCCGTTTTCACGCGGCGAGTTTCTGATATAGAAACATTACCTTCATTTCCAGACAACGTAGAATCTTAATTTTAATAAATAACAAAGACATTTTTGAAAAAAGGTTCTATCTTGGCACCTATTGGTTGTAGATAATTCTTTTTTTTTCAAGTACGTGTTTTTCAAGTCACCTTGAAGTTCACCAAAAATAACATATTTTTTCAAGTCACCTTGAAGTTCACCTTGGATCAAACATCTTTAGATGTATTATCTTGGCTATAGCGATTGTTTAAATAAACGGTATTTCGGAAATGCAAATGTAATTATTCATAAAACTATCAAAACGATCTAGCTGAAATTTGGCACACTTATGAAGACAAAAAGGGGAATTAATGGCGAAAATCCATTATCTTTTTTTCCAAGCCCACAAAGCCACGCAATCACCAATTTCCAATATATTCGAACCATAAATCACAATTCTGAATTAAAACTGGAAAATTGACACATTGGAGCCGCCATTTTAAATTCTTAAATTTTTACAATAAAAATCATCTATTTCAAAAACACAATACCAATTTTGAATAGAGTAGGACATTAAATCAAAACTTGTCGCCAGTCTTGGAGCAGCCATCTTGAATTTTCGAATTTTGACATGTTTTCCGTCCCCAAAAACTTCTTCGATCCAATTTTGAATGGAAAATTGCGAACTATGAAAATAGGAAATTTTCAAATATTATTTCTCCTCAATCAAGATATAAATAATCCCAGAAACTTGCGGTGCTTATTCACACAGTTTTATTTAAGAATATTAAAATGCAATGAAAGCTAATGAAGGGTATTAGTCTAAGATCCGGTAGCTCATTCCTGTAGGTATCTGGTTTTTTTTTCAATGAAACTCAACTGAAATGAATTATAAATGACAATGTAATACATACAGAGTAAAATATCAAATTTGCAAAAGTTGGCTTATTGTCAGGAAGTGGGGGATCTTAATTTGGAACTTTAGTTAAAAAAAAAATTATTCAAATAACTAATACTTTTTCATGTTATTAAAAATTTAATTAGAGAACATCAAGAATATTTAACAGCGATATTCTATTTGTCTACAAATCTTGAATATTTTTCTAAAAAGTTCCAGAGATTAATGACTATGGCACCCTTTGTAATTACTCACTCACCCCTATCCATTACGCGTTCACTGATTTCCACGTGATATGTGAAAACTCCAAACAACCCAGACGGTTGAATTCCAAAAAAACTGTCTAGGGAATTACAGAGTTGCCGGATTTATGAATATATTCACGGATGAAAAATCACAAATTACTGACTTCAACGACATAACTACAAATCTGGATCTAGATTTTACTAGTTGATGATCACTATTGGTCATTGTTTGTTGCTTAGGCCCGGTATTTTCACCTCCGGTTAAACTAGAAATAAATTAACCAATGGTTAGATTGTGCTTTTGCTTATCAATAAAAGTTAAACAAAAGCATATTCTAACAATTGGTTAATTTATTCTTAGTATAACCAGAGGTGAAAATACCGGGCCTAAGTGTTATTTCGACGTGACTATTCGTTCTAAAATATTGTAAATTTCAGTATGTAAGTAGGTTTTACAATGATATTCAACAATTACACTTACACAATTTCGTTTTATGATTAGGCCTGGTGAAAGGAGAGACTTTGTGCCATCAAAGCATTTTGATGAGGAATGGCGGTTATGGTGGGAAAGAAAGTTTTCTTCAATAACATGCGGATTATTAAAGGGGATCTGTTTGGGGCGCCTCCATATTATGCCTTAGCGCACTGTGTATCCAGTGATATGCATATGTCTCGCGGGATAGCATTGTCGTTCAAGTAAGAAATAAATGAAATTCAATTAGCATGGTGAAACTATAGAAAAAAGTTATTTGACAATAAAAAAACAATCTTTATCTTATACTCATACTTTCTGTGACGTCTTTGTAGATTTTCTAATTAATATCTACTTGCCCAAAAGCAGCAGCCTGGTGGATTGGCTGTACTGCAAAATGAGGAAAGATATATTTTTTATTTGGTGACAAAAAGGCGTTATTTTAATAAGCCAACAAACAGGCACATTTTTTCCAGTATTCGTAAATTACGCGATTTCATAATGGAACACAATATTACTGACATGGGCATTCCAAAACTAGCCTGTGGAAGAGATAAAAAAATGGAAGCTCATCAAACCGATGATAAGTTTTCTCTTCCATAACCTAGAATGTCGTGTTCATATCTTTGAATAATTATATTCATAAAAGTGGTTGATAGGGCTCATGGCGAACCTTCCACTAAAAAAAAAAGGTAACGCGCCCATATGCCAGAGCTGTATCATTGTGATAGTGAAACATATTCAGCTTCATAGCTTGATAATGCTACAGTGACTCGTTTGTTGATGGCACTACTGACAACTATCACAGAACATTAATAAACCAACAACATGAAGAAACATTCAACAGCTCTGGCAGCAATACCTCCTGGGTGGGTGTGGAAATTTGCTATTGAAAATAATGTATGGTTAAAACAAATCGCTGTTTTAGTAACGCACTGGAAAGCAAAAAACAACTATATACTTATAATATTTTTGAAAATTCAGTTTTTTCAGTGTAACACCCCCGCAACAAGTTTTGCAAGGATTTATTTTATTATAGCTGGATTCTACACAAGAAAAGAAAAACACATTTAATCAGTTTTTGTCAAAAAAAAAATTTGCGCAACAATGATCTATGATTTTTTTTCGAAAATTCAGTTTTTTCAGTGTAACACCCCCGTAACAAGTTTTGCAAGGATTTATTTTGTCATAGCTGGATTCTACACAAGAAAAGGAACACATTTGATCAGTTTTTGTCAAAAAAAAATTTGCGCAACAATGATCTATGATTTTTTTTCGAAAATTCAGTTTTTTCAGTGTAAGACCCCCGCAACAAGTTTTGCAAGGATTTATTTTGTCATAGCTGGATTCTACACAAGAAAAGGAACACATTAAATCAGTTTTTGTCAAAAAAAAATTGCGCAACAATGATCTATGATTTTTTTTCGAAAATTCAGTTTTTTCAGTGTAAGACCCCCGCAACAAGTTTTGCAAGGATTTATTTTGTCATAGCTGGATTCTACACAAGAAAAGGAACACATTAAATCAGTTTTTGTCAAAAAAAAAATTGCGCAACAATGATCTATGATTTTTTTTCGAAAATTCAGTTTTTTCAGTGTAACACCCCCGCAACAAGTTTTGCAAGGATTTATTTTGTTATAGTTGGATTCCTCACAATTTTCAACATCGAAATAACTAATTCCATCACTTATTATGCATTAGTTATTTTATTTCACCAATTCCAAAAGAACTTGTATAATTACTGTACCCTGAAAGGGGAAGAGCACGCCACTGACCGTTCGTGTATGTTCGGAATATTTAGCAGCTAGCTTTGGCAGCCAACTTCACATTGGTTTAATTCCATTACTAGTCATACTTCCACGCGAATTATATCAGTGGCAAATTGCACGACGAAAAACTCAAGTGAGGATAAGCCAAATTCAATAATAAAGGCGTTGTTCTATAATAACATGGAAGATGCACAATAAATCGCACCCCAACAGCAATCATAGGAAATATAGGAATTATGAACAAATACATGCTCATCAGTAATCACAGCTTGCAAACAAACATGAACGTCGTGTCGTGTGTCATCTGTCAAAGACAGTGTACACTTCACTAACATGACCCGCGAATTTCAAAAAATAGTGTGAATGTGATGGTGAGATTTATTTTGTGTTTACTGGACAATATTGTTTGAATGTAGATATCATTTTTACAAGTTATGTAGATTTTGAGTTTCTGTCAACATTTATATTGTATTATGTTTATGTTGAAATATCACACGAATGACATGATGATTACCCGAAAAATACATTTAAGGAATGTTTTAAGATAATGTCAATTCTAAGTCTCCTGTACACATGTGAATAATGTTTTGAGGTGGTTAAACAAAAACAACGAACAAATAACATAACCACTCTGTATGAGACATATATATGGGAAACATAAAATCAACATTTTATAAATTATCTGTTGAGCAGAGCGTCGGGCAGAACTTTGTTGTGCAAACAACTTGTACCAATGAATGTAATTTAACGTGAATTCCAAACGTATTTATTAGTGAAAATATAAAATGAATATTAATAGTTGAAAATGTTTGACAAGACTATGACATATATAAACATATCCATGAAAACGGTATGACTCGCATTTATCTTGAATCCATTTCAACACTTCCCCTCGAGGCAATTCCAGTTTCTTGAATGAAAAACAGGACCCAGTCCGAGCATCTCCACACAAGCTTCATGTTTCGCTTTCGGTAAACCCTTAGTGAAAATATCGGCTGTCATGTTTCTCGTTGACACATGTTTCACTGTGAATTCTTCGTTTCTAATCGAATCTCTGATGAAATGATATCTCAGATCGATGTGTTTACTTCTAGCATGAAATGTTGAATTTTCTGCTAGTTTGAGTGCGCTGAAATTATCATTGAAAATTATTATGTCCGTCAACTCTTATGTTATGTTATTTCGATGTGACATAAACATGTAGGTGGAAACACTGTGCTGGAAACTTCATGACGACATTAATGCAATATCAGTTTGCCAATATCACAAAAGTTATATGTGGAAAATATTTTTGTTATGTATCATGTTTAGTGGGGACATTCACTGCCGGACCATTACCTCTCTAACAACTAACAACCTTAACAAAATCAGAGAGTTTATTGTAGATATCATAAAATATGTTGATGAAGTTGAGAAATCGATGAATCATGGTCTGCGACAGTCTAGGCTGCTTCCAGCTATCTTAGAATGACTTATCCGGAAAAGGTGAGCCCTACTAACAAAGGCGAGTAAAGAAAACAATCCAAATCAGTTCTTCTTTTATTTTTCAGTAATACCAGCATGAGAGAATCGGAGGAGGGGGATCTAAACCAAGAAGTTGGTCGGAAGAACAAGGCCCACTGTCAAGATCGATAAGGCTAATGACTATTATTAGTATACTTATCACTTTTTAATAAACACATGAATTCCACAAGTAAGCGTGGACTTTTCATTTCTATAAAGATATCTTGACTTTGGCTAGTGAATTCCTAACCATCACAGAGGATTCCATGGCTCTTTAGAAAAAAATATCCAATATATTTAGAATTTTCCATCTCCAAATAAAATATACTTATAGTCAGAAGATTGTCATCTCATGGGCAAATGAAAGGTAGTTCAGAGAAGATACAAATTAATTCATACATATACGAGTCATTTTACTACGAAGATAATTGGAGTTCTTGCAAGAAGATAGTTATGTGTTCTGCCAAAATAGTGAACATCTCCTTATTTGCCCAAAAGCTGAGACACTTTCAGTTTTCACAATTTGGTTTCTTTCACTCAGATAGGACTCGAACCAATTGAAGCTTCGTTCTCTGAAGCTGTAGAGATGAAGCTTACGTAACAGTCAAAAGCTTTAGATATATCACACAACATCGCTCACTTCCTTCGGACTAGAATATAGATTTTTCAGAAAGCGAATTTGTTTATTGAAATTATTCATTCGAATGAGAATATTTTATATTGTGAAGTATGCTAACCAAAATTTCAAAAGTGAAGAAACCAGTATTAGAAGGACCAAGAAATTTAAAAAGTTACAGATACTGAAGCAAAAATAAATCAAATGTAAGTTTGATATATTAGAAACATATTTTTTCAATTAAGTATTCCTACCAAAATGAGTGATTACCTCATTCAATATTCAAAGTTTATAGCACAAATATAAATATGAAGTAAAACATGTTTCAATTTTTCAGAAACTCCAAATTTAGGATTACTGATGGTATTGTCAGGATATGTCTGGGGATATTAAATCCCATTGTGAGTACTTTTTTTTTTAATAGCATATGATTTTGTTCCACCCCATGTTTTCTGTTTCATGTATTACTCACAAGAATGTATTCCTGCACAGTACTTACATTATATCTCTTAAGGAAACAGAATAGTTTTGACATTGGCCCACGAGACAGAAGTATCAATGTACAAATTGATTTCCCCGATATTTCAAAGGATGCCACAGATAAGAGGGGAAATTGAGGTATGCTGATTTTTGAAGGTAACATAGATGATGTCATAAAGGCGAGGAGAGAAAACAACCTAAATCAGCTTTTCTTTCAATTTTCAGTAACATCCGCATGAGATAATCGAAGAAGGAGGGGTATCTAAACCAAGCAGTTGGTCGGAGGAACAAGGCCCACTCTCAAGATCGATAAGGCTAATGACTATTATTAGTATAATTATCACTTTTTAATAAACACATGAATTTCACAAGTAAGCGTGGACTTTTCATTCTATGAAGATATCTTGATTTTAGCTAGTAAATTCCGAACAATCACAGAGTGTTCGATGGCTCTTTAGAAAAAATTATCCACTATATTAAGAATTTTCCATCTCCAATTCAAATATACTTATAGTCAGAAGATTGTCATCTCATGGGCAATTTTTTTTAACAAAATTAAATATAAAAGTAATGATAAAAATATTTGACTTGCTAGTTACAAGATAAATTACAATCACAAGTTGAAAAAAATTATTACAATGGGCAAAGGTAGTTCAGAGAAGATACAAATTAATTTATGAAAAATTTCCCCTTTTTCACTCTAAAAATATTTAATACTTTAAACAATGTTACAAACATATTTATTATAATAAGGATTTGACATCAAAGAAGAAAAATGCGAGTCATACGAGTCATTTTACTACGAAGATAATTTGAATTCTTGCGATAAGATAGTCGTGTTGTCTGCCAAAATAGTTAACATGTCTTAATTTGCCCAAAAGCTGAGAGACTATCGGTGTTCACAATTTGGGTTCTTTCACTCAGATAGGACTCGAACCAATTGAAGCTTCGTCCTCTGAAGCTGTAGAGATGAAGCTTACGTAACAGTCAAAAGCTTTAGATATATCACAAAACACTGCATCGCTCACTTCCTTCAGACTAGAATATAGATTTTTCAGGAAGCGAATTTATTTATTGAATTTTAGATCTTTAGCAACTCTGCTAGACATACTAGAATTATACCGTTTTAAAAGTTAGGTTCCGTTTTGTCCCTGGAAAACTTAGGTCCAAAGTTTTGGCGCTGTCATAGTGACAAAAACACAGTCCTTTATGGGATTTTTTGTGTATGCATTAACTTGTCTAGTATATAAATCACTACACTCAACAATAACCTGTTTTCATCACATTTTCGTCAATCCTAGCGAAGTATCCATGGAATAGATGAAGAACTTAGCAAGAACCATAAAAAATGTAATAATGTATCTATCTGAAACCAAAGTTTGAATAGTTACAATCTAATTAGACCTTTTTGGTTCGATGTCAATTGCAGATCCGGTCCTTTTTGAGAATTTCATAATTCAATATAAATAAATTGACCTAACCTAACCAACAAAAATGGAGTCCATATTATATATCCATCGTCAATAAGAGAAACTCTTCGACGCATTCTCAAGACTAAAACAATCATTTATAAATCATGAAATGTTGAAATTTCATGCCTATATAAATGAGAACATATTCTCTTAATATTTCATCCCATTCGAAAATCTTGATATTTCCTACATTTTTTTAATACGAAAACACCCGAAAGTCCGAAGCGTTTCCTCGTGTACGATCCCCCGGGATCCCCGACACTTGATGTCACATGACAGGTTTTCCTGACTCCTAATTGGCTAAACCACACTCTGATTTTATGAATGAAATCAAAAGTGACAGCATTTGGAGGATTTTGATACGATTTCACTATTTCATTCATGAATAGGGTAAGTGATTTCTCTTGTTACTCTACTCTTTGGTTTGGTTCTGGTAGCAGTTGACGTTAAAATGACATCGTCGTTTCTTGATTGGCTGGTGGATGACAACTCATTAACTCATCAATCAGAAAACAACAATGCCATTTTAACGTATGTAAATGTAAAAAGAATATTTTTCGAACTCAATAATATAAAAACAGACCTTCGAAATGAATTAAAGACCGAGACAGTTAGTGCTCTCATAACAACAAAAAAGGGGTGAAAAATAAAGGTGGGTGTTAAATTTAAGCGTACCAGAGACATGCTAAATGCCAAAATTTGGAATAAGGAGAATCAAGACTAGTCATTAGAGAGTTATTGCAACGTCCGTTTATAGTTCTTTTGATAAAGTTTCTTTTATTTTGACAAATACGCATGCGCATTCTGTCCGACTTTGAGGATATCCTCAATGTAAAATACAGGCATGCCTTACTTTATTTAAATGAAGGCCAAGAACCTTTTATTGAAAGTTCCTTTATTTTGATAGATTTGTTTTTTTTTCTGCCATATATCTGTCGCCAGATGAACATCTAAAGTTTGTTAAGCACTGCTCGTCTATATATTTTGAAAATCAAATAAAGCTGGTTCATTTGGTGGTGGTATATTTTCTACCCCAACAATATTGTAAAGAATTAATTCGTCCAAGTGTCACTTATGCGTCCAACTAACGAACAATAGTGTGATTATTTTCATAAGTTTATTATTTTTCTGGTGAAACATTGAATGAAGTAAAAGGGAAAAAAAGATTGAGATTCACATTCGAATACAATATAATTTTATTACGTGAAGTTGTTCCATATAATTTGACGTACTTGTCAAAATAAAGCTTGAACATAAGCATCTTGAAAGAAGTTTGTTGCAATAACACCCTTTCGAAATCGCGTTAGAAGATACTTTAATAGCGGATCTTTTAATGAAGTCAGCGCTCATTTGTAAGTTACAATAACTCTTTAATATTGATACCAAAAGTTTTTAGGATGATGAGATTACCTTTTTTTTTTGTTGATTTTAGATATAGATATATTTTTTATGTTCATATATTTCTAGTTTGATTGTTATTATGAATGTTATTGATACCAAATGTTTTTTTTATGAAGTCGTTAGGATAATATCTTTGGTTTCTTATCCATGAAATTTATGTGAGGAAGTAAACATGTTTTTTTTTGTTCATTTTTGAGATATATTTGTTGATATTATTTCTTATGTTACCGTTTTTTAAAGAAGACTGAAATAGTTTTTGCTCCCTTATATTTTATGTGTTCAAATAAAATATTTACTTTGAGAGATAATTTTTAAGTAAATCTAACTTACAAGTACAAACTACATCTGTAAAATGAATTTTCATTTCGAATGCTGGAAAAATAATTCTAATAAATTTCAGACATACAATCATAACCTCTACCTCTACTTAAATTTGAAGCTTATGTCATAAGTATCCATAATTTTTATAGGAAATATCGATACTATCGCAAACTATCGATGTTTAAACAGCATTGCTCTTATTGAATGAATAAACTCCAATCATTTGATCAAATGCCAAATGCGCCAAACGGAAGCAAGGACCATAACACTTGAGAGAGAAAGAGAAACTTCAATCAGTTCAATAATTTTTTATGTTTTTGTATTGTCAACTGTCAATCCAGTGTCCTACCTACGCTACATCCAAGCGAAGAGAGTAAACGTTATCTGAATAGGAGAGTCTATTCCCCATAAGACAATGGTGGCACTAATAGAAAGATAATTTGTGAGTCATAGTGACGTATATGGACATTCTCTCTGGACAGTGACGGACTCCGCATTCTGGTATCTGAGAGTTACAGGCTCTCGATTGTATATTGGACCACTCTGTATGTTACGCGGGCCTCCTGTACTCATATCCATGTACGTCACTATGACACGTTAATGCTACAAGATTCTGATTGGCTAGAGCTTATTAGTACCTCCTATTCAGATAACCTTTACTCTCTTCGACACCCAAGGACATTATTTAATGACCTTGCACTACAACAAAGATCTCAACTCGGACCTCGTGTTCTGTCAAAAACAGATTGTTAACCTTAGTTTTTGACATATGTCAGGTGAGACGACAAGGTTAAATTTATTCTGTGGAAAAAGGGGAAACATTAACCAGTTTATAATCTAAAATTACATTTTCCTTGATTTTGTATTTTTTATATATGTAAAATCTGTCTTGATTTTGATATTTTGTAGTTGTGGGTAATTTGTGAGTTAACCCAAAAAAAATTGTGAGGAAATCGGTGTCGACCTGTTGGCAACCCGGGTTAGGACATAACACATGACAACGAAATGAACATGTGGTAGAGCTTCGGGGATGAGATGTATTAAAACCCTGATGCTTGCATTTATGCCGGTAGAAGTTTGGGATCGACTTGGCGACACTTGGCCTATTTGATAATAGAGATTACTAGCGTGTCAGATGGCGCCAATTTCGTTTTACCTTCAATTCGGTAACAAGGTATATTCATTTCCTCAGCTTTATTTTTGAGGCGAACTGTTCGCGGGTTCTAATTCTAGCTTTGCTATTGGTTGAAAAGAGACATCACCAATAGTAAAGCTAGAATTAGAAGCCCCCGAACATTGTACAAAGAAAGCACTGTCGTGTTGTTTTTCGTATTTTGTACCATTTGAATTTGAGGTCAACTGCATTTTGACAGACAGAGAATTGGTAATGAAATTGTTATTAAATTGCAGAAAATATAAAATTAAATGCATACAATATGATGGACTATGAAAATATCATTATTAGTCAATTCCTCAGAATTTGGACTTGCTTTTGGTACTGAATACAGGGGAATATTCGAATCTGCGGCTTTATACTGTTCACACAAAATACAAATGTGGTCCATTCTACAAAAAGTATCATTATACACTACACTTCCTGAAAATAAACAATTCCTCACGCACTAATAAATGAGTGATTTTTTAAAGAACAAACTCACAGGATTAAGTTAAGCAAGATTTCAAATCAAAGAGATGGAAAACGCATAGATACCGACAAAACACTGAAAATAATTTCATATAAGATGCTGCAGATGTCAGGAATCAAGTTCTGACATTAAACTAAGATGTCTAAAAACCCTGGTGCTTGCAGATGGCGCCAATTTCGTTCAAGTTTCAATTCAGTCAGGGTATATTTATTTCCTCAGATTTCTTCTTGAGGAGTACTGTTCGCGGGTTCTAATTCTAGTTTTGCTATTGGTTGAAAAGAGACATCTGTCAAACTTCACCAATAGCAAAGCTAGAATTAGAAGCCCCCAGACATTGCACAAAGAAAGCACTGTCGTGTTGTTTTTCTTATTTTGTACCATTCGAATTTGAGGTTAACTGCATTTTGTCAGGCGGAGAATTGCATAGAGAAACTAAACTTTATTTTTAATTTGTCTATGGAGAATTGGAAATGGAATTGTAATTAAATTGCAGAAAATATCAAATTCAATGCATACAATATGATGAACTATGGAAATATCATTATTAGTCAATTCTTCAAGATTTCTACTTGCTTTTGGTACTGAATACAGGCGAAAATTCGAATCTGCGGCTTTATACTGTCCACACAAAATACAAATGTGGCCCACTCTACAAAAAGTATCCTTACCCAAGTAGCACACAGAGGTCATAATTCGGTTGTACAGACGTCTACTAGACTTTTCGCAAAAGTCCATGACTTATGTCTTGTAATATGCTGAGACGTCGCTATGTATGCCAATACGACAAAAAGGCACACTCTTGCGACGTCACATCGACGTTATAAAGTAGTGGTAATGACTAGCCAATATAGACTTATATAAGCCAGTCGCAAAAAGGTCGTTCTGTGGTCTGAGTGTAGTCATTATATCATTATGCATGAAGGTCATAATCTTTCTAATATAGTATTACAATATGTATACCATATCAAAAGATTTTATATAATATCAATATAATATATAAGTCAGCCTTCCTTTACATGTTCATGATACTCTGTGACCATGATAGTTATCGAGATAAAAATGATTTTCATTTATGTGTCTTTAAGAATTGTTCTGAAACTCTAGTGACCAAGCAAATCCATTTTTACGATCAAAATTAAATTCTACTAACTTGAAATTCATGCGCCTCGAAAATGAAGAGAGATAAATATTTATTTTCATTTCAGAAAAAATATGTTTAATACATTTTTCTCATTAATCGTTGAAATATGTAGACCATATAACGAAAGATACTTGATTAGCACATCTCCAATGATTTTTAAATTAATATAACACCCAGGGTCCCATATTTTTTATTTTAAATATTTTTGTTCCAATATGGCTACCAGAATGATGTTATCAATCAATCGAAAAACATGGATGCCGTCCTTCTAGTGTCGAAAAGTTGTAATTACTCCGGTATGTACTATCATAGAATAGTTTACGAGTGTCTCAAAGACATCGCAATATCTTACATAAAAAAGTTGTAATGTAGTCGCTATGACCACAAGTAGCAAGTTTTGTTGTACTAACGTCGTGACGCTATCAAAACAGAAGAAGATATACACTGAGTGCATAAGCATTCCGCTAGTTCCGCCTAATGGAAAACGCTAAAAATAACTGACATTTACAATAGATGTTGATGTTGAATATTTAAATATTTTTTAATTATCACTCGAAGTGCACATACATATTATTTATGTCTTTCCTTGTTGTGAAACAATTGAAGGAACTGGATGAACTTCATTTTTTTGCAGTGTCCCGATAGACTGATTAATTATTTTAGATGTTAATTTTGGGGTAGGCACTCATCCTTCCTCTTTAAATTTTTCTATACGCTCCAGTTCTCTTGTAAGGCAGATTGGATTTTTGTTTTGGCATTTTAATCATTCATACGGAACTGAATATTCTACATACATAACACAATATACCTGTTAAGGCCTATATTCAATATGTCTATTTGAACACATAAAACAGTTGGCTGAAAAAGACCATAGTAATTTTTATAGAATTGTCATTGTCAAAAATAAATACGAAAAAGTAAAATATTGCATCGATAGCACTTTAAATATCAACATAAAAATGGTCCTTTGAGCAGAATTACCAAAAAGTAACGTAATATTGGTCATAACGCAACAAAACAACGCATAGAAAAAGATTGGTGCAGCGGCACAGCAGAGAGGTGAGAGTCTCACAGCAGCGGACTGGGCAGTATCCAAACCAAGGCAAACGAAGCAGCATCCAATACGTGACAGAAGGTGGGTTCGTTCCTTATCCTTATCATCCTCATTTCCTTGTACCTGAGGCTTTGTTTTGAATCATCACAGCGGTACAAAGGCATTTATTTGGATTTTTTGAATTTTAATAATTAACACTGAGATTTCTAACATGGAAAGTCTCAAACGCAAGCGGGGAAGCTTAAAAGCGAAACTTACATCATTCACAAAGTATTTAAAAAATATAACTGACAAAATCGCTCTCAATCCTGAAGAAAAGCTTTCAAAACTCGAAATGATAGAAATTGAAGAACGTTCAATCAACAATCTGAATTTGATAGCAGAATTCAATGAAGTACAGAATCGAATTGAATTAGAGGTCGATGAAGATAATTTACAGGGTGAATACCAAGAAAGAGAAAATTTTGAGAAAAAATATTACATTCAGAATTCAATCGCAAAGAAAATTTAAATGATTATAAAGAAAATATTGAATCCAGTCAAATGCACGCGGTAATCAGCAAATACAAAATAACACGGGTATAAAATCAAAACCCATTGAAATACCAAAATTTGAAGGTTCTTACCAAAATTGGTTGGAATTCGCGGATTTATTTGAATCACTGATAAACAAAAATGAATCTTTGGACAATATTCAACGTTTTCATTATTTACGAGCATCTTTGGAGGGTAGCGCAGCGCAGGTGATTCGTTCTCTCGAGTTTACCAGCGATAACTATTCTACAGCTTGGTCCCTACTGCGTGGTAGATACGACAACAAACGACTTTTGATTTCTAATCACGTCAAATCTCTATTCAATATAGAATCCATATATAAAGAATCATCCCTTAAATTACGACAATTAATCGATACCGTTTTGAAAAATCTCTATTCTCTCAGTCAACTAGGACAAAAATCAGATACTTGGGATGTTTTACTCATTCACATAATATCAACAAAGTTGGACCCCTCTACACTAAGAGAGTGGGAAAAATGTAAGGGAAAAAACGAAATACCAACATTTGATGATATGAAAGCGTTTCTAAAAACACGTGCGGACTTTTTGGAAACAATTGAAATAAATCAGGCGGATAAAAAACACCATACACACTCGCATACTCATTCAAGCACATCTGCAAACTTGAACGCAAAAAATTCTCAAAACACACGAAGTTTTTACTCAGCTACACTTGTATGTGTAGTTTGCAAAAAGGAGCATAATATTTACAATTGTACAGATTTCATGAATTTAGCTCCAGATAAAAGAAAGGCCAGGTCACTTAAGTTGTGCATAAATTGTTTGAAACCAGGGCATTTTTACAAAAATTGTAGGCAAACCACGTGTAAAAAATGTCCATCTAAACATCACACGCTATTGCATCCCGACAATAAAGTGACTGACATTAACGTTAAACAAACAGAGCCATCAGAAAATACCAACAAGGAACAAATCACAAGCAGCTTGGTGTTATCCAGTTTCAATGAAAATAAACATGTTCTTCTGTCTACCACATTAATTAATGTTTTAGATGTTGATAATAAAATCCATACGGTCAGGGCTTTGTTAGACTGTGGTTCGCATAGTTCTTTCATATCAGTTCGTCTTTGCGATTTATTGAAAATCAAAAGGCACAAGACAAATGTTTTTATTTCAGGAATCAACAATACGTCATCCAATATACAATACAAGTGTAAAATACATCTTCAATCACTCATTAACGCATATGAAAGTCAGTTAAATTGCTTTATAATACCCGAAATCACAGGTTTAATTCCAGACATGCCAATCAATACAACCGAATTGAATATCCCTACACATCTTAAGTTAGCAGATCCATCTTTTTACATACCACAAAAAATTGACGTTTTGATAGGAAATGATTTATTTTGGAGTATTTTACGTCAAGGGCAGTTCAGTTTAGGAAAAAATAAACCAATACTCCAAAGGACAGTGTTTGGATGGATTGTAGCAGGACCGTATTTAGCCCAAAATGCCTTTTCTTCTATTAATTGTAATCTAGTGACAAATTTACATATTCAAGAAGAACTACGTAGGTTTTGGGAGCTTGAAGAGGTTTTCGATTGTAAAGAATCAACCTTTTCGAATGAAGAGAAATCTTGTGAAGAACACTTTAAAAGAAATACATATCGCGACGCCACAGGTAGGTTCGTAGTAGCCCTACCATTGAAAGACCCCGTAGAAAGTCTTGGTGAGTCATTTGAGTTGGCAAAAAATAGATTTCTAAATTTAGAACGAAAATTAAATCGCGATTCCAAACTTAAAGGTTTATATGCGGATTTCATTGATGAATACATCGCAATGGGTCATATGGAAAAGTCAGGCATAGCTGATGATTATCAAGCTCTATTCAACTCAAAAAATAAGTCTTATTTCATGCCACATCATGGGGTATTGCGGGAAAATTCAGTAACCACTCGCTTAAGAGTCGTGTTCGATTGCTCTATGCCAACTTCCAATGGAATTTCATTGAACAACATACAGATGAAAGGCCCTTCTCTACAAAACGATTTAATCTCAATTTTATTAAGATTTCGTTCTCGTGCATATGTTGTGAGCGGTGATATTGAAAAGATGTATCGTCAAGTGATCGTTCGAGATGATCAAACACATCTTCAACGCATTTTATGGAGGAAAGATTATGATGAGCCATTGGAAATTTTTGATATTAAAAGAGTCACATACGGGATGAAATGCGCCTCATATCTTGCAATCAAATGTTTGTATACACTAGGTGTTGAATGTGAGCATTCCAATGAAAAAATCGCAAAAATCATTAAATCGGACTTTTACGTCGATGACCTGCTGACAGGAATCGAGTCAAAAGAGGAAGCTACTAAAGCGTGTAAAGAAATTTCCGAAGTACTGAGCGCCGGCGGTTTTCCTATTAGGAAATTTTATTCAAACGATTCGGGAGTATTAAAATACATTGAACACAATTCTAGCTTTGCTCAAACAATAGAGTTCGAAGAAAATGAAAAGGCAAAAACACTCGGTTTGTCCTGGGCACCACATCCTGATACTTTATTATATAACATTTCATCATTCATTTATAAAGAAAAAATCACTAAGCGTCGCATGTTATCTGATATCTCAGAGATTTTCGACCCTTTAGGTCTACTTAGTCCATGCATAATAGTAGCAAAAATCATACTTCAAAAACTTTGGTTAGAACAATTATCATGGGATGATTTGGTACCATTGCAAATTCGAAATTCATATATAACATTTAGAGAGCAATTGCCAATGTTGAATAATTTGAAAATTCAGCGTCATGTTAAAATCAAGGAGGCCATAACTATTGAACTACATGGTTTTTCTGACGCTTCGGAAAATGCATATGGCGGTTGTATTTACGTCAAATCCATTAACGAAAACCATGAATCAGTTTGTCATCTTTTATGCGCCAAAAGCAAAGTGGCTCCTATAAAGACGATTTCTATACCCAAATTAGAATTATGCGGTGCTGTCATACTATCGCGTTTGGCAAAGAAGGTATTAGATTCATTAGATTTGCATTTCGACAATTGTTTTCTCTGGTGTGATTCGTCCATAGTTCTTAGTTGGTTGAAACTCCCATCCAACAGTTTGAAACCATTTGTATGCAATAGAATCTCTGAAATTCAAGAAAATACGACTTTTGCACAATGGCGTCATGTACCAGGTAAAGACAATCCAGCGGATCTCCTTTCAAGAGGAGTTGCTTCTGATCAACTTAAAGAGTCAGATCTTTGGTGGCACGGCCCATCTTGGATACTACAAGAGCGTGAGAATTGGCCAAATTTACAATTTTCAAGTACAGACGTTCCCGAAATCAGAAAAAATATCAAAACATTATTTATCAATCCGAGTGAAAATTTGATTTCATTTGAAAGATTTTCCAGCTTTACCCGACTCAAAAGATGCGTTGCGTATATATTTAGATTCATTAATAATTGCAAGTTGAAATCTGATAAGCGTTCATTCAGAACACTGTCCGTTAATCACGCTTATATACATATTGTAAAATTAGCACAGCAAAATTCTTTTCCCAATGAGCTTAATCTTCTGTCAAAAAACAAGGTATTAGAAAAACGCAGTAAGATTATCAACCTAAATCCATTTGTTGATGAAGACGGAGTTTTGAGAGTTGGTGGACGATTGGACAACTCTGAATTTTCTTATGACAAAAAACATCCAATCATTCTTTCTTCGTCTCATCCGCTGACGAAAATTATATTCGAATATTTTCATACAAAGTTGATGCACGCTGGACCTCAACATTTATTATCTAATATTCGCGAAGAATATTGGCCTTTGAGAGGTCGACAACTTGCACGAAGTATTGTCCATAGATGTGTTCGTTGTTTTAGAATTCGACCTAAATCAACCCATCCTTTAATGGGAAATTTGCCTGCGCAGCGACTCACTCCAAATCCTCCATTTTTTGTCTCAGGGGTAGATTATGCAGGGCCCATATTAATAAAGGATAAAAAGGGGCGCGGTTTAAAATTAATTAAATGTTACATTTGCATTTTTGTTTGTTTTAGCACTAAAGCTGTTCATATTGAGCTAGTCACTGATTTGTCTAAGGATACATTTTTGTTAGCTCTTAAACGATTCATTGCAAGAAGGGGCAAACCTAAGCATATTATTTCAGACAATGGTAGTAATTTTATATCTGCTAATAGTGATTTAAACGACATTGGTAAGTTTTTAACTGCAAGCGCATCATACTTGGCAGATTCTTTGTCAAATGATAATATAACGTGGACGTTTTCGCCACCGTACACTCCCCATTTTGGTGGACTTTGGGAGGCAGGGGTTAAAATGATAAAACATCATATGCGACGTGTTTTAGTTAATGCTCGATTAACATATGAGGAATTTTATTCTGTGATGGTTCAAATAGAAGCAATCCTGAATTCCCGTCCTCTATTTCCCTTGTCAAATGATCCTGATGATTTATCTCCCCTTACACCTGCCCACTTTCTTGTCGGAAGACCATTAACAACCACTCCCGATCCTGATCATCTAAGTACGCCTATGAATCGCCTTACCAGATATGAGTTGGTTCAGAAGTTGTTGCAACATTTATGGTCGAGATGGAGCAAAGAATATGTATCGGAACTCCAAAGGAGAACAAAGTGGACTACCTCCCATGAAGTCGAAATTAGGACGTGTCGTTGAAGTGATACGTGGGGCTGACGCTATAGCTCGTGTTTTCAAGATAAAAACTTCTAATGGAGTCATAACACGTTCTTTTGCAAAACTTTGTCCTTTGCCTTTGACTGAAAACTGATAGTGAAGTGAATTATTCCTCGATTAATACTAAATCATGAAAGACTTATATGCACTCACTTGTTTTGTTAGTTGGCACATTTGCCAAGGCCGGGGGTATGTTAAGGCCTATATTCATTATGTCTATTTGAACACATAAAACAGTTGGCTGAAAAAGACCATAGTAATTTTGATAGAATTGTCATTGTCAAAAATAAATACGAAAAAGTAAAATATTGCATCGATAGCACTTTAAATATCCAACAACTACCTAACTCAACAAAAATAACATAACCAACAAAAATAATCTAACCATAGATACATAACGTAATCATTACGACCAAAGTTCTTCAGTTGATGAAACTACATTACATGAGTACAATATGTAGTCGTAGAAACGTTTCAAAAATCTATTCATTAGAACCACATATGTTCATTGTCATAATAACATCACAGCAATTGCTCTTAAGTTCTACTTAACGACACATACAATTTATTTACATACAAACCACAGTACAACTTCATCTCGAGAATTCTTTATTGTACTCTCGTTATATCTACTACACGACGTCATAGCAACGCCTGAAAGTTATAAAACGCACATTAACTTTTTGGTTCTGAAATATACAAATACGTGGTCTTTAAGAAAGTATAAAAAGTCATTATGTCAATTTTATGACTCTGTGCTACTTGGGTACACATTACACTACCCGAAAATAAACAATTCCTCACGCACTATGGAAGAATATTTTTAACAAAAATAAACTTCGCCCTTTATTTTCAATAATATCTAGGCTAGTTATCACTATTACCATTGTATATAGACTAACCTAGTAGGATAACCATACACAAATTTCATTTGAGACGAAAGGAGACTAAATGTAGATGGCAGCACCATAGAGGGAGGCCAATGATTTAATTGGTTGCTTTGAACTGTCATTTTGGTCGAGAATCGCTTATCTTGTACCAGAGACCTTGAGTTTATTTCATTTGTTAACAGATCCGCATTTCCCAGTTTTAGGTTTTAGTTACGTGATTCACATGCAGTGTTTTATTGCGTTTGTGTCTCTGCGTTCAGGCTGTTATTTATTTATTTTGATATTTGTGTGCTTTCTTATATAGATACGACGAATGTAATATTTGCGTATACACAGTAATTCATGAGTTTTAAGTGTTAACCTGTTTTTGTGTATTTCTCAATCTTAAAGGACGCTAAGCGCCATTTCCAATATATCATCTCTGAATTCTTGAAGTTTTTGAAATTGTGCAAGTGGAAAACTGAGCCCAATATTAAACGTAAGTAGAGTATATTTATTATATATAAAAAGCTTGTTTTTTATTAGTGAAAAGATATGATGACGAGATTCATTCTTGGTAATATCGAGATAATATATTTAGCATGAAAGAAAAGCATATCTTTGAATAATTCACTTTGTTGTGATTCTCATAAAGACTTTTGGATAAAAATATAAAACACTTATTAATATTGATTTGTAATACATAACAGAAGTATGTAAAAAAATTAATAACTTGAGGAATAAGACATTTATTATTTTTGTATTTTTATCCTCTAGCCACCAAGAATATATAAGACCAAACAATATTTCATCAAAAATTTGGCTCAAACAATATATAGAGATTTCGAAATATTCATACAGATCTCCCCTTTAATTTTTTCCTGATATATTACCAGCATATAACAGGCAATGCATGTTTACTCTTTCATTCAATCTGCTAAGTTTCAGGATTGAATCCTATATTTGACCACTGAGATACATTTTCAATAATATTTATTGTTTCAGATGTCTGGCAATAAGTGTCAGTTCTACAAGTGTGGACTATCTGCGAAGGTAGATGAAACAATAAGGATGTACCGATTTCCTGTGAATCATGCTGAAAGATGTGAAAAATGGATCCTACATTCTGGTAAGCTCATCTCTTATCCAGACAGTCTGAAAACAGCCACTAATTTTTTGACTTATATGTAACTTGGTTTTTGTATATATATATATATATAGTGTCCGCCAAAAAGTATGTACCATATGGGAAAAAGTTTATTATTGGTGTATTGGAAAAAATATTCTGGGGAAAAGTTTGTGCATGTCCGATTACCTAAAAATCGATTTTGACACATGTCACGTGATCGCTAGTATGGCGGCAAATTGAAAAAAATTGCTATGAAAAGGCGAAAAGTGGGATAATATGGCAAGATATCAAAAACAGTTATTTGAAAAAGTTACTTAGGATTCAATTTTATGCACATGAATGAAGTTTCAAAAGATATTTAAAAAAAATTGGAAATAGCAATTTTTTTTGAATATTTTTCCATCTCTCTTAAAATATCAATTTTTTTTTCTTATGAATAGCTTGACTAAACTGAAACATTTGCATTTCAATTATAATGACAGAACTTTCTCATTTTCTCACATGGTGTTTTCCAGATGATAATCGTGGATGAGTGTTTCATTTCGCACATAAACATGTAAATTATAAGTTTCTTAAATTTGACTCACTATTTCATTCTGAATATTTTCACATGATGATTTTGAAGTGTCATGTCATCACAATGGTCGTGGAATTCTGATATAACTGTTAGATACGAACCGATGTAACAGCAAGGGTTCTGACAAAATCCTATTTTTTAAATATAGTGTCCTCTGGTGAGGAGAAAATGAGAAAGTTCTGTCATTATCATTGAAATGCAAATCTGTCAGTATAGTCAAGCTATTCATAAGAAAAAAATTTGATATTTTTAAATAGATGGAATATATTTTAAAAAATTGCTATTTCCAATTTTTTCGAATTATCTCTTCGTTCATGTAAATAAAATTGAATTCTTAGTAACTTTTTCGAATAACTTTTTTTGATATCTTGCCATCTTACCCCACTTTTCGCCCTTTCATAGCAATTTTTTTTAATTTCCCGCCATACTAGCGATCACGTGACATGTGTCAAAATCGATTTTTTGGTAATCGGACATGCACAAACTTTTTCCCAGAATATTTTTTCCAATACTCCAATAATAAACTTTTTTCCCATATGGTACATACTTTTTGGCGGACACTGTATATTTATATATATATATATATTTTCTTAATTTCTTGACCACATATGTTTATTTTCTGTATATTCTCGGAATAAGGGCATTAGTCTATGTATTTTTTTATTCAATACTATGTTTCGACATTGTTTATTTCATCCTCAGTTAAATTCTTAAAAATAATGTAAACCAACAATTTAAAAAAAATACTTCTATGTATTTTTGAAAAATAAAAAAAACCGATAAAAGATAAATCAAACTCAATACCAACAATCTCAGACATTCAATAACGTGAAACATGAACAATCATGAAACATGAACACGAAATAATGGAAGAATTACTGTTGAATTATATTGTAAGTTTTGAATGTTTCCTTGAATTTTACTCATATTTTATGTTATGTACGAATTATGTTTTTAACTTCACATGTGTCATTATTTTTTTAAATGTACCTGAAGATGACATAAACAATGTTGAAACGTAGTATTGAATAAAAAATACATAAACTAAGGTCCTTATTCGGGGAAAATAAAGAAAAAATAATGAAGATTGTAGCATTTTAGACAAATTTTTGAATGAAGGAAAAACCATCTTCGAGCAGGAATTGAACCCTCGTCTTACGCTCTACCAACTGAGCTATCAAAGACACAGTTCCATCCCTCACGTCGATGGTGACGTTACGTGAAAGGTAAATTGATCTTGATGGCCACTGACAAGTGCTTGAAATCTTCTTAATCCCATTTGAACATCTAACATTAAATTATAGGAAAAGCAGTATCTCGAAACGCAGATGGAACCTTGTGTCTTCGATGGCTCAGTTGGTAGAGTGTGAGACTAGAGATCTAGAGGAGCAGATTCGATTCCTGCTCAAGATGTTTTTTTTTTATTTAAAAAATTTGTCTGAACTGCCACAATCTTCTTCGCCTATATTTTCACATATATATATATATATATATATATATATATATATATATATATATATATATATATATGGGAAGTATTTGCTGACTGGTTAGGTACAATGCTAGGGATATTGGGGTAAGCAGCAATGAAAAGTAAACTCTTTAACGTTTATCCAAGCTTTGGAAATGTTTATTTCATCATCAGGAAGAAACTTTGTTGAGGTTGGTTTCAATGATGTTAAACATATTCATCTAATAGTGATACAAAAGAAAAAACCTAGATCTTGGAATAAAACAAAGTTCAAACGATGGAAGTAGTCCATTCTCACAGTGGAAGATTTATTTTTGATAAATAAACACACAAAGTTGTCTCCACAGCTTTTAATTCCAATCGTTTGGTAACAAAGACAAAAAAATTGGGGTTTTTGGTCGAAGGTTAAGGATCAGGTCCTAACTCTTGATGATGTTTATTAAACATGTTTCGGGCATATGAATGTCCATGTTCAGTAAAACAGTACAGTTGTTGTTTAAAAGTTGTGGAAGAAAAGGGGTCAAACTATGTAACTAGGTGTAAGATTTTTAGATTAATCTAAAAATATTGGTCTTTGTTACCAAACGATTGGAATTAAACGCTGTGGAGACGACTTTGTGTGTTTATTTATAAAAAAAGTTCAAGTTAATACAACACTTTAGCATTGTTTAAAATTAAAATAGTTAATGTTCTATGTGGTGTGACAAGTGTAGGTCAGTTTCACTTGTCACACCACATAGAGCAACATTTATATTTTAATTTCAAACAATTCTAATGTGGTTGTATTAACTTGAACTTCGTTTTATTCCTTTATCTACGTTTTTTTCTTTTGTATCACTATATCAGATGAATATGTTTAACATCATTGAAACCAACCTCAACAAAGTTTCTCCCTGATGATGGAAATAAACATTTCCGAAAGCTTGGATAAAACTTAAAGAGTTCACTTTTTCATTGCTGCTTACCCCAATATCCCTAGTTTTATATGTATATATATATATACATAATATATATATATATACATAATATATATATATACATATATATATACATAATATATATATATATATATATATATTATATATATATATATATATATATATATATATAATAAACTTTCATGATAAAAAACAACTTGTATTTTTTTATTCAAATAAAATAATTTCATGGCCAGCCTCAAATTCTTAAGGTGTACAGACATGAACAAAACACTGAATCGTACATCGTCGAAAGTATCAAGTCTGGATGGCACATAGTAGTCTTAAGCGATACATCACTTGTAGGTCTTTCGATGTTACAAGATGATGTTCTGTTACAGGTAAAAATTATGTCACACCGAATAGTTTATTCATGTCTGTACGCGGCTTTACCCTCACTGGTAAGAAAATTTGTGGCTGCTTTAATTGTAATAGTTCTTCATATGTTTTTTGTAAATATTTTGTGTTTCGTAAGTCACCCATATTATAATTGAACTAAACATCTGATTGAATATTTTATTTTAATACCTTGACAACTGTAAATTTCAACGAAAATCTCTCAGGGACTTGATACATTTTTTAAATTATGACCAGAACTGGATAAAAAACATGATTTTTATTATTTTTTTATTGACAACTGATCTGGTAAACAACTGCAACAATTTTGTGAAGAATCTTACTCTGTTTCATGTAATGTGAAGTGATTTCAAAAAAAGAGTGTGTAAACTTGGAATTATTTTTGTTCCTTATAGGAAAAAATCCTTTTTTCATGTTTTTTTTTTAATTACTACATTCAATAGGAAATTTGACATTGAATAAAATGTCCTCATTACAAATTATAGTAACACATTTAACACACTACCAATGCCCTTCTGTCATTTATTCGAACATCACAAAAAGTTTCCTCAATGTAGTAAATTCCTCGTAAAAATTATCTCTTCCTTCAATAAATGGAATTCCAATCTTAGAATAAAACACAATTTAATTTCATATTATTATCATTGAAATATTTATTTCAGGCAAAGGAAGATTAGCGGACTTGAGCCCCAGGGCCCTAAGGGGAAAATATTTTTGTAGCAAACATTTTGCAATTGAACAGGTGATGTTGAAGAGATTGCCACCTGATGCCATACCTGCCAAATATATATCTGAATCAAGTAGTGCTGAGTCCAATGTTGAAGCTGAGAATAGTCCATTATTACAACTTGCATCCACATCAAGAACATATGGGCCAGCTCCTAGGAAGAGACTTTTTGAACAAAGTGTAACTGGAAGTAGTAGTAGTAGTAGTAGTAGTGACGAATATTTGAATGAAATCCAGAACTTACCAATAGGAGAAATAAAAAAGAAACGGACTGCTGAAGAAGAAATTGTAAAACTAAAATTACAGAATAAAAACTGAGGAAGAAAATAATAATTTACAAACGCAGCTGAACAGTGCTAAAAAAAATTATGAAAATACAATTGTCAGCAAAAAAAATTTTTAAAGATTCTCCTACAATATTTCAAAATGTTTAGTGAATATGCAGTTAAAACATAAAGTACGTTCTCCATGGAGATCTGCCGAGAAAAAAGACAGCATTATCATTATATTACAAAAGTCCGTCAGCATATGTATATCTCAGACAGAAAGGTATTATACTTCCCGATGCTTCAACTATCAAAATGGTTAGGAAACTTCAATTGTCTCCCAGGATTCAAGAAAAGGATTTTCAACCAGATATCATTGAAGTCAAAACTATGAAGCCATCTGAACGATTATGTATAGTTGTTTGATGAAATGAGCTTAAAACGAAAATTGGACTACAATCAAAAAATGGACATGATTGAGGGTTTTGCCGATTTAGGAATTTTGGAAGAAAATCAGTTCCAGCTAATCAAGCATTAGTGGTTATGATCCGAGAATTTATTCTTCATGGAAAATTCCAGTTGCATATTTTGTTTCTGAGGGTGGTGTTAGTGCCAAAGAATTAACGGACATAGTTTTGGATAGTTTAAAAAAATTAGAAATGTCAAACCTAAATCCAATTGGAGTTGTTTGTGATTCTCTAAAGTAAATCAACAGTTCTACTGTAACTTGGGGTCACAGTCAAAAGCCTTATTTCTTCTTGGATGAAAAGAAGTATTTTGCATTTTATGATGTTCCACATTTGTTGAAGTGTTGAGAAATAATTTCTTGAACAATAATTTTGTGTATAATGGAAAATATATTCAGATTTCTGATATTAAGAAAGTGTATCTATCGATAATAGTAGTAAAACAGGAAAGTGTCTACTGAAACTAACTGATAAAATATGAACCCAAATGCTTTTGAAAAAATGAGTGAAATTAGCAGCTCAGCTGTTCAGTCATAGTGTAGCAACTGCAATTAAAGTGGCTCTCAGAAGTGGAGAACTTGTTTCTACAACAGGGGAAAACACTTGTTATTTTATAAACACAGTAAACAATTTGTTTGATGCTCTGAACAGCAATTCATTCAAAATGCAAATCCATACAAGCGGACATTGAGTGATAAAACCTTTAGTGTTGAAGCAATAAATACCGGCTATAACTTAATAGAAAATTTATATAAAATAAATAAAAAATCAGCCATATAGTCCTCCAAGTTTCAATGGTTTCTTACAAACTATTAATGCTGTTAAAATGTTTTATGGAAATCAAAAATGAATGGGTTTACATTTTATTCACGGCAGGCTTATACAAGATCCCCTTGAAAACCAGTTTTATATTTATAGGCAAAGGGGCTACAATAGAAATCCCACAGTGAGGACATTTCGAGCTGCCTTCAAATTGAATTTGGTCACTAATTAGGCCAGCAATTAATTCTAATTCAGGAACGAATATTGATGATGATGAGAATATCTTAAACATGGGAGATAATAGAACTGAAGTTTCCAAGGATTTATTGTGTAAGGAGGAAGATGACTTCAGCGGTGATTCACTTTCTGATTCAGATTATCCATGTACCAGTGTCTCCCTGAATTACAATTTGAACTTGAGAAATTCAATTTAGAAAACTGTGCTTCCACATATTTTGCAGGATATTTGATGAGAAAATGTTTCATGAAATTTAAATGTGTCCGTTGTCAGAATGTCTTGAAGGAAGTGAAAATCTTGAAAGTAACGACAAATTACTAATTTTCTATAAAAATTATGATTTGGATAAGGAAAATGCACTCAAAACTCCTACTGACTTAATGAAAATTTCACCAAAATTAGTATGAATATCTTCAGTGACAATATCTCAAAAATTTTAACTGGAAAAATTATAAAACGTTTGAACAAAATTATAAATGAACATTTGCAGGAAAAATTTCCAGATTGGAAAATGTTGAAGAATCCTGCCTCGAACATAGATCCTATATTTTGGAATTATTGATAAGAACATTAGTATTCAAATATTGAAAACTATTTCTAATACGATGAAAACTCTCAAAGGAACAAAAATGTCAAATTATCAATATTGCAGCACAATTAGTACATTTAAACTGTATGTGAATAAAATATGTGTACCTATATATGTAAATAAAATGTATGTTTCTTGAAACCCTTGTTTTTCACTCATTTCAAGCTATCTCTGATGTACAGTGAAACAAATGCAGACATTTGAAAAATGTGTACCTGGTGTCAACCGATTCTCTAGCACCCCATTTTCAATCCTTCATTTTAAAGATATTTGGTGAGTTCGATGTACAGCATACGAAATATTTCGATATATTAGTCATATTTTAGCACTTCTGGTTTCATTGGAAATATACCTATTAGACAAAACGTTGCATATAAAAACTGGCAAATGACAAAAATAATAACATTTTATTCCGATTATATTAGTTATTGTATTGTGAATTTCTTTATAGTATAGTATTGTCCTGAGGCATCACAGCAAATTAGACCCTTCTCGGGTAGGCTATATATTTCAATAAAAAAAATCTCTGACTCCAAGAATTCACAGATTCCAATTTTGAGAAACATTCACAATCCTCGACCCCAAATAATAGGAAATTAATAATTTCGTACACTGAAAATTGTCATTATCCAATTTTGTTTAGAATCACACTATCGATTAGAAAACTCCTCCGCCATTGCCAACTGTTGAATTTTGACAATTGATCATAATCTGCGAACCCCTCCATTCCAATTTTGAATAGAACTACACCATCAACAACAAAAGTCGTCCACCATGTTAGAGCCTCCATCTTGAATTGCTGAGTTTTGACAAATGCCGTTCTATATCAATTTTCAATCGATTATGACCATGAATGAACAAACCCTTCTGCCATTTTGAAGCTGCAATCTTGAATTGTTCTTATTTAACAGTGTCATTATATCATTATCGCAAACCATAAAATTTATCAAATTTCAAGTCGACATTTGACTTATGTTACTGAATTATTGGTTACAGAGAAGTCAAACTAAAAATAAAAGAATTAATAAAAACCTTTTTAAAAAAGCTTTTAATATGTGTAATAAGTAAAAATAATTGCTTTGGATTGCGCGTAGGTTATTCCGTGATTTATAGATTCAAGAGCTTATTGCAAAGTTTTCAGTTCGAATACAAAACAACAATCTTGTGAATCTATAATAACTCACGGAATAACCTACGTTACACATCCAAAGCAATTATTTTTAGTGCAAGTGCATTTGAATTACAGCGTGTTTTTGAAAAGGTTTTTAATAATTATTTTATTCTGTGCTTTTTAGTAAGTACGCCTTAATCTATGCATTTTGTTAAAGCATCTATGAGGCCTTTTTCCTGAGCTATCTAGTTCTTCAACGAGGAGACCATCTAAAGATTAACTCGTCCGCCATCTTGAAGTCGCCATCATGAATTTTGTAAATACATTCATAATCTCCGACCCCAAAAACCCTCACATACCAATTTTGATAAGAATCGCACCATAATCACAAAACTCGTCCGCCATCTTGAATATATGAATTTTGATAAAACTCATAATATCCGACCCCGAAACCTCCACATACCATTTTGAATAGAATCGGACCATAATCACAGAGATCGTCGGCCATCTTGGAGCCACTATTTTGAGTTTATGAATTTTGACAAAAAATATGCATAATCTCCAACCCCGAAAACCTCCTCATAACAATTTTGAATCGGATCTGATCACATACACAAATCTCGACCGCCATATATTGGTGCCGCCATTTTGTTTTTTCGCTAGCAAAATTTCCTTATTGCATTGTCACGGGAACTATGCCAAATTTCACGTTAATCGAACAACTAGAAGTGTGACAAATTTAACTTGTAAGATTTGATTACACGCATCGGGACAGGTGAAAGTAAATGAAATCTTTCATTGTATAGATAGACCGGCCGATCTATAAATAAATGAACCCGTTTTATTATTTCTACGTTTGCTATGCAAGAATCGACTACCATACTAGTTATTATCGATAGAAAATTTTAAAATAAAATACTATTTATTATAAAGAAACCAGTGCAATGAGAGCTTTGGGTTTCCTCGAATTTATATCACGTTACATGTTGTATACACCGCTAACAATATGTTGTAAATATTATGCAGTACATAATTACCCAGCCAATTATATATCCCTGAGATATAACCTGACTTAATTTTGACTTAATGATCAATCAGTGTTATATATGCAACAAGCATAATTTTACCGTGACACCTTGAATAGTTGAATCTATGCCAGAATATTTACGCCGATTAAAATTGAATTTTTTTTTTGTTGATATAAAACTATTTCCATAACTAGTATCAAATCCCTGAATCCGTTTCTGCATCAATTACGATTCATAACCACAGTTCGAATGGAGACTGAGAAGAGGTCGCAACTGTACGGGTCATTAATTTATTAGTTTATCTAAGGTTTCCTGCAGATGTCGCTGGAAATCGAATCCAACAGTTGATGCATACACGTTGTCCTACTAGGTTAGTCTATATACAATGCTATTACTGTATAGACTTATTTGAAAATAATAAAGACGATTATTATTATTATGAACTGATGAACGAGTTGATTTTTTATAGAACAAACTCAGGAATAAGCTAAGCAAGATTTCAAATCAAAGAGAAAAAAAACGCATAGATACCGACCAAACAATGAAAATAAGATGCTGCAGAAATTAAGTTCTGACGTTAAGCGAGAATATAGACAAACATTTTTGGACGGCGCCATCTACCACAGAGAAAGAGAAGCTCTGTTGAAGTAACAGGTGGTGTCTCCTCGAAAATCTAAACAATATCGAATCATTCATTTACCAGGGTTTTTAGACATCTCACATCAAGGCCCGGTTGTTCAATGCGAGTTTAAACCGTTGATTATCTAAAATCGGATTATTAATTAACTATGGATTAGAACCTTATGCATTTTTCAATGAAAAATTAATCCTGGATTCCTTAACTCATTGTTTTCATATGTTGGCAACACATTTTTCTGCTTGTACCTTCATTCGGACCGTTCAGAATCAAACTTAACCTAAGAATTCGTAGTTTTGTCAAAAGTATCAGCGCTGCCGATTTGAGAGTAATTACTCCATTTGTAAGCAATTTGAAAGCTTCGGAGTAATCGTGGAGTAATGACGAACTGTAAGGATTTTGTAAGCAATTTGCACTAAGGAGTGGAAAAAGAAATCGTTCATATTTCTGACTACTAGTGTTTGTTTCGTGTGGTATATGGCCAATGGCCAGTCATATCATGGCACAAAACTCGTTAGTCGTTAACTCTTCACGTCTTTGTCTATAGTAGTTTGCCAGTTTGGGTTCTGTGTTATGTTTGTTTATCGAAATTCAAAATGGGGAACACCCATGCTTTTATTTTATGTTTTCTTTGCGACAGTTCGGTCCTCAAAGATTACATTTTGTGAAAATGATTTCTCAAATCCCAAAACTTTGTCAAAATTTTCTAATTTAAAGTTGCTCTTCACTAGGGGAGTGCCGCACAAGTTGCCAACTTCAAAAACTTCTGCTCCTCCAATTGTAATAATTCCATCAGGGTTGTGTAGAGAATCACAAACTGAATATGCTGCATCATATATTTTCAGTTCCAAAGTGTTTATATGTTTTAGTTATATTGATAGGGAATTTTGTCTCTATATATCCTAATCTGATTCGTGCTTTCGTGCATTATTGACTGTCATCTGTCGATATTATTTCTCAGAATATTGTTTGTGCCACCAACTATTCACATATTTAGACAGAAAATTTAATCAAATTGGCGATTTTCTATACAACCAAAGTCAAACAATTGCCATCGGAGAGGCAGAACTTTTGAAGTTTTTTTTAAGTTGGCAACTTGTGCGGCACTCCCCTATTCAAACTCGATTTGACCTTCACTTGAATAACTTTCCCCAAACACTAACGCCATTTGTGGTTGTTTCAAGAATTTAGATAGACAATAATATTCCTTATAACATAAATTCAACTTCATGGTCAATTATATCAACGGGTTTCGATGCTACCAACCCAACTTCTGACCTACAGAGTAGACATTTGCATTTTCAGTTGTTCTTCTACTCTTCAAGTCTAGTTTGTTCTGGTTTCGATTCAGAATCAGTATCTATTAGAACAAGTCGATCCCCGAAATAATCCATATATACCATAGATTATGTATGAAATAAGTTTGTAAGGATTTTGTAAGCATTCTCAAAATTCTCGGAGTAAAACTCCGCATTTTGATAGAAGCTAGTCAGCATATTGTACACTTTCAATTGGCAGCACTGAAAAGTATACAGAAAAATTGATCGAAAACAGCCAAGTGTATTATATAAATTGTTAGACGTCTCTTAAGAAAAAAATTACTCATAATTTCACTAGTAAAAAAATTCCAAGATATTGTAGAATGTAAAAAACGGACGCAGTTACTAATTCGCAAAAATTGAAGTTTGGGCTATAATAAGTAATGAATACAATACCATCTGCGGAGGTCCCAAAGAAAAGGAATAGCATCTTAACAATAAAGGACAAAATTTCTACTTGGGCTCTGTCCAAAGCAGATTTTGTAGCTTTACAAAAACGATCATTTGAAGAACACAAGTTGAAATTAATACACATGAAAGAAAAACACCAACTTTCCTTGGAACTACAAAGGGAGGAGTAGAATCTAGAGAAAACCCATATGATTGAGATATATAAACAAACATTATCTTTGAAACATAACTCATCAACCATCAATAAATCAACATTTGCTTGAGATTCCTGAGAACAGATCATGTAGTTTTTCATTTTGCATTTGTGATGATTTAATTTTAGGTTTTTATGTCAAACGTTTTTGGTATGAAAAATCAAGATTTGATTTTTATTTGGAAGTTTATTTTTTGTAACGATTTTGCGTTTGTAGTGAGGGGTGATTTTTTGTATTTCTGTTAGTTGCGGACGATTTCTTTAGGCAAGCGAAATCTATTCAAAAATTATTCTTCTGTCCATTCTTCCAAATGGTTTCTAGGTACCGTAATTTCAGGTGACTTTGGCTTACTTGAATTCAAAGAATGTCTATAATTAATTTGTAAAAATAAATTGGTATTATATACCAAAATATTGATCTTTGACCACTCTTTCAAATTGAGACTGGAATAGAAAATCAATAAAAATAATACTATCTGAATGAAAATGCAAATTTTCAATTTCAGATTTTTTCTTTTAAGTTAGTGTCCTTTCAGAATATCTATCAGATGTAGTCAATGTCCAGCGTGGCTTTAGCCGGGGAAGTAGTTGTTTTCTGTTAGACATTCACAAAGAACTTGATTTTTATCGTGGATTTTTCAATTCACATAAAAATATTTCTAAGCAATATTTAATTGAGAATGTTTCCCTTTTTAGCTATCAATGTGATTAAGACTTTGTATGTGGATATATAAAAAACGTGGTGTGCAAAGTCACCCGCTTATTGAGGGCTGGCTTTGACCCATGGCTTAAATTTTGGGTGATTTAAAAGTAATCCGACGGATAAAATAAGCAAAATAAATTTGCCTATAATAACGTTATTTTATTTTTAATCATCATAAATGAGTAAAAAAACATTGCTAGTTGCAGACAAATTTAATGCAAGTTGAATTTGGTTGCAAATGACTCCTAAATCGAATACAGTGTTGCAGGTATATATACAATAGAATCACGAAAAATCAATCCGATAAAAAAAACAGGCTTACATTTTTTATAATTAATAATGTCTATTTCTGAAAATGAGCCAGTCACCCAGCTGGGTTAAAGTCACCCGAAATTACGGTACATTGTCTAAATACGGGTATCTTTCTTCTTGGGGCAATAATATCAAAAATTTCAAAAAAAATGTCTTATATCTACGAACATCTTTGCAGTCGGGTATAAAACAAAAATATTCAACAATAATAATTTTCAGAATAGTCAATGTCTATTGAAATGTCAAACAATCAAATAGGTTAGAATCGGCAAATTATCTCCTTAAACCCCCGAATTCATGAAATTAACTTAAACCATGGTTAAACTAGGTTTATCTCATAAACCCGTATTGAACAACTGAAACAAAATTGGTCATCCTCGATTGAACAACCGGGCCTAAACGAGAATATAAACAAACATTTTTGGACGGCGCCATCTACCACAGAGAGAAGCTCTTCCATTCCATTCTATATTTACTGGCTTTTGCTTCCAAATCGGCGCATTTGGCCAAGAGAGAAGCTCTGTTGAAGTAACAGGTGGTGTCCCCTCGAAAATCTAAACAATATCGAATCAGTTCATTCACCAGGGTTTTTAGACATTTTTAAATCCGTATATTTTGTTTCTTCTTTAGATTGATAGTCATTCTAAAATCAAAAAGGATAAAGGATTTGTATTTCATATTAATCAGTCTCCTAGTTAAAAGAACAATTGATGAAAGTAACATGGATTTTTTAACTGGTGTTGTTTGTATCACTTCTTTTTCTTAGCATAAAATGAGCTAGAAAACCCAGTGCACGTAGGCCTCTCTACTTGCACCAACATGCTCGGGGATTCAGCTCGGCATGCCATGCCAATCAGTGGTATATTTTTTTTCGATTTCGACTGTTGGTGCTCGGAATTTATTGGGGTAAAGGTATGTTGGTTAGAAATGAGAGTTGTCTTCATTCAAAATTGTATGTAACAATCGGTAGATACAACACTCATTTATAGTTTTGTATGGTATACTTAGCTTATATTATTGATGTATGTTCTGTTATTCATTGTATGTTTTTTATATGAATCATTTCTCTGTTAATTTAGGTACTTGTCTTGGTTACTTTGGTGGGCTAGGATTTTGTATGTGAAGTCTGTTAACATTGTCTGAAATAATATGTTTATTTAGGGCAGTGTTGGGAAAGTTCTGACGCTATTCCAATGTATTCTTCATTGCAACCTTTACAATGAATACTGTGAATGATCTTGGGTTTTTTCATGTTATGTTTTTTAACAATTTCTGATTGCCCGGAATGTGACGGCACCAGGATATTTACAATTCAAAAAAGGACTCTCAGGTATATTGCAGGAGTAAGTATAGAAGAACTAGTTCTAGGACCATTTTTCAAAGTCTCAGAATCTTAACACTCATAGGTATATACATCTATGAGCTATTGCAATATGTTAAATCAGATATAACAAGCTTTCAGAGTCTTAACAGGAATACAAATTATAACACGAGGAATTTGCAACAGCTGGAAGTTCCATCACACAGATTGACAGTAACTGAAACATATGTCCTAGACTTGTGGCCATAAAAGTTTATAACAAATTACCGAATGAAATCATGAATCTGCCTGTGAAACTTTATAAGCAAAGAATCAAGGAGTTGCTCTTGGATAAATCATATTATACTCTAGATGGATATTTAAATGATAGTCTGTGATAATATATATATATATATATATATATATATATATATATATATATATATATATATATATATATATATATATTATATATATTTATGTATTTTTTTTATTTTTTTTTATGTTTGTCTACTGTATTGTTTTATTGATTCATTTGTATTGTATTGACTTATTCAATATCATAATTGGTGATCTTACTGAATAACTATTATTATTATTATTAAAGCTTTACAATTTTTTTATTGATTACATAAAATAATTGTTAAGGTCAAATGAACACATTTTGTACTTAGTGATCCCATTTGTGTGTTTCAATTTTAATATTTTATATCTACACTTTTATACTTATTTATACTATTTTATATTTATATATTAGACATGACCTATATCATTGTAATGATCCACTGGATGAATAAATATTCTATTCTATGGTATTGTAGTGAAATTTTCTGGTAAAGTTCTGTTCTTTATTTTGGTGAATTATATAATTTGGGGGTACAGTGTTCAAAAATTTTGTTGAGTGAATTTAGATAATTGGTGTTCATTTTGATTTTTTATCTATTATTTCTCAATTAAAGACTTCTCAATGAAGATCCAAATGTTATTCAGATTATTACACTTTTCTTTTATGATATTGGATAGTTATGTTGTAGTCCATTCTGTAATGTTATTATTTTTTATTGGCGTCATATCCAAAAACTTGAAATTAAGTTTTGGGTGGAAGATGTTGAATTTATTGAGACCCTTAATTGGTTTTATAGTATTACTGTTATACAATCTTCAGCGTAAAATTCAAGAGAAGTAATTTTAATTTTGAATTGTTTATTACCATTTCTTCTGGTGTTTCATCACTATTTGGGTAGTTTGTGTTTACTTCTGCTCGCAAAGTAAAATTCCCTCGATGGTATTTTTTCATCTCCTGTACCTGAAGTTATAAAATAGCATGACAACTGATAACAAGTCTAGGACTGTATAAAGAGAACAAGGTGGGTATGAACACGTTATATGTATGAGATCCATACTCTTCATATGTAACGTTGTATTTATACTTCCTACGATTCAACTTCAGCCCTACACTGCCATCTCTCAATCATATTCTTCTAGTAATTCAACATCTAGCAGAATCAGAAATGCTTTATTGTCATAGAACATTAATTGTGTCGACAAAGCTTACCTACAAACTAAGACATAGCACAAGATACATACAAACAAACAAGGTAGTACTAACTCATCACATTGTAACGAACCTAGGCCGGACCTGTCGCCTCACGTGTTGCCATCGACAACGATGAGATCATCCCCGGAGATATTCGAGAACCATCCGGTCGCTCTGCCACGGAAAACAACGGTCAATATTGGAAACAATTGGAACATGCCAGAATTCGAAACATCGAGAATGCTGTATCGGAGATAAATAGGCAACCCTCAAGTGGAGTCAAAACAGTCTGAACGAGCCCATACCATCGAGCTATACAGTGGCGTAGTAATATAAATTAAGTTGTAGATTAAGTGTTAAATAAATTAGTTGAACCAAGTTAAGTTTATTTACGTTACAATTGGTGTCAGAAGTGGGATTTTGAAAATAAACAAGTGATCGTGGAGTGGATAGTCAGAAAAATAAATTGATAGACCTTTTTGTACGCCCAAAATAGACAGTGGCCCGGTTTTCGCGAAGTGGACAATTGTGCGTGGGAATATAAACTGCTACACTGTTCGCGTGAAACAGACAATAGACTGGTGGCCCGTGGAAAAGAATTCGCGAAGTGAATTTTTAACAAACTGATAAACTTTTCGTGTAAAACAGACTGGATACCCGTCAAAGACAAAATGTGTTCAAGAAAAGTAGCGCCTTGCGGATTTGAAGGTAGGGGGAATTGAAACAGGGGATTGGAGAAAGGAACTGGAACAACAGGTAAAAAGCAAGTACTCAGGAAAGACTTGCAGAAGGACTTATACAAGAAGGTGAGGACCCCGAAACATTTTTTATTCGAAGTTCCCGGAGGCGATTTAAGTTTGGTAATGAATAAACTCGAAGAAACTACTAAATCGTGAAAGAAGAACTGCAACAAAATTCTATAAATCTGGAAGAGAAGCTTTAGAAATCTGGAAGAGAAGCTTCGAGAAAATTCAAGAAGCCTGGAAGAGAATGCTAGAAATCTGGAGAAAATTCAGAAATCTGGAAAACTTCTAGAAAATTCAAGAAGCCTGGAAGAAAATTCAAGAAGCCTGGAAGAAAATGCAAGAAGCCTGAAGAGAAGTTCCTGGAAAGCACAGGAGGCCTAAAAAGAATTGTGTGGTGTGGCAAATTCTAGAAGAAAGAATGGGAGACGTTGGAAGACAGAGATAGATAAAATTAGGGAGCATGAACACGGAGGTAGATAATATAAAGGAAACGATCAGTAGCTGGAAAAAAAGATTGATAGTGCGCCCTCCACAGAGATGGTTAACAAAATGCAATGTTGACTTGAGTTTGAACTTGGATAAAGTTCAAGAGGGTATACAAGATGTCAAGGTCATTTCCAAAATAGGAAGCTTTCCATGAAGCCGCCCAATTCGACGGAAAAAACTCCATGGGAAAATTACCGCCGACAGTTTGAAGCAGCGGCCAAAGCAAATGGATGGAATGCAGGGGAAAGAGCTGTAGCACTAACACTTGCATTACGTGGAGAAGCGACGAATATTCTACAAACTCTACCGCCCAAGAACAGGAGGCTAGATCGCTGATTAAACATCTAGAATTACGATATGGGCAGGCGCATTTGGAACACGTATACCACTCCCAACTGAAAAATCGCTGCCAGAAATCGGGCGAATCCTTATAAGAATTCGAAGCTGACATTGCACGCTTGGTTCGTCTCCATATCCACCACACCGGAAAATGTAATGGAGCGATTAGCGGTTCAGGCATTCTTGGATGGACTCCGTGACCAAGAAACCAGACAAGCGTTGATATGCTCGCCCAACACTCTCGTAGACGCACTGGCACGCGCTTGAATTCGGCAGCAAAACAATGCTGCAAAAGCAAAATAAAGTTCAAACGATTGAGCAAGACTCACAGGAGCCTGCCAACTTGAAGCTCGCATAAGAAAAGTGATGAAGGAAGTGTTCCCTGAGAAAAAGACAGATAAGATGCTGGAATTGTGGTAAAATTGGACATGGCAGCAAATGTCCAACATTCATCGACTCCGATGCAGAAAACTCAAAAGAAGGTCGACGAGAAGGAACAATCGTCGGCATGTGTCCAAGCCCCGGTTAACAACGCATATGTCGCTATCCTTCAACGACAGAACAAAGGTAGTCGTAGACGGTCTCATCAATAACGAGCCTTGCACCATGCTGCTAGATACAGGTGCGACTAGACAATTCTCAGGCCTCCTTGCCAGAACACCGGAACGGATTGAACGACAAACTTGAAGCTACGCACAGCAAGGGCCAGCTACTGTATGGCGAGCTAACGTTTGAAATAATTTTGGGCAGCACCTAAAGTAAAACATCAGGCACTTGTAGCGGACATCGAAGACGATGCAATCATCGGAATGGACACGCAATTCCAGAGGGTTTGGATTGATTTCAAAGACGGCGTCCTACGTGTCAACGGAGAAGAGCTGGTGCTTCATGGGAGAAGTGAGAGTTGATCCGTGTGTTGCTGAAGATGTGAGCGTACCTGAGAGGGCTGAAACCATTCTGGAGGCTCGCCTGACGGGAGTGCGAGCAGTGGAGACGTGGTGATGTTCGAGCCCAAACTTTATGATGAGAAAATTGGACGAGGGATTGCACTAGGGAAGACCTTGTTGCGTGCTGACAAATTTGTGCCGGTAAGGGTCATGAATGTCAATTATTTCCCAGTGACCTTGAAGAAAGGAACAATTTTGGGGCACTGCTCGTCAGTTTCATCTGTGATCCGGGCGTACGAGGTACGATTAGCCAACCCAACAACTTGCCCACAGAACTAGAAAAATTAGTGCCATCTCTTCCAAAGACATAAAACCAGCTCAACAGCCCAAACTAAAAGATTTAGTCAAAAAGTACCAAGACATCTCGATACCGGACAAGGAAAAGGGGTCGAACTAATGTGGTCCAGCACAGGATTGATACTGGGGTGCCGACCGATCCGGCAATCAGCAAGAAGACTTCCTCTTGCCAAGAAGGAAGAGGCTGACAAAATAGTCAGCGATATGGGAAAAGAAGAGTTATCGAACCATCTGGCAGTCCCTGGTCCTCTCCAGTCGTACTGGTGAAGAAAAGGATGGATCGACACGCTTTTGTAGACTATCGCCAACTTAATAATGTCACGAAGAAGGACAGTTACCCTCTCCGAGAATAGATGACACCCTAGACACGTTGGCTGGTTCCACGATTTTTTCGACCCTTGATCTGAAGAGTGGATATTGGCAAGTAGAACTGGCTCAAGAAGATCGAGAAAAGACTGCTTTACCATCGGCTCAGGATTGTGGCAGTTCACCGTTATGCCATTCGGGCTCTGTAATGCTCCCGCACATTCGAAAAGATTGATGGAGACAGTGCTGAAGGGACTCTCATGGAACACGTGTCTAGTGTATCTCGACGACATAATTGTGGTCGGCAGATCGTTTGAGGAGCACGTGAAAAACTTGGAGGAAGTATTCCTGCGACTGAGGAACTCCGGATTGAAGCTGAGCCCTAAGATATGCCATCTGTTCCAAAAAGAAGTACGATACCTCGGCCACGTTGTCTCTGGGGAAGGAGTAGCAGTGGACGACCAGAAGATCAAAGCTGTTAAGGATTGGCCCATCCCAAAAGACATTCACCAACTTCGAAGTTTCCTTGGTTTATGCACATACTATCGCCGATATGTGCTGAGATTCCAACATCGCAAAACCACTGACCAAGCTCACGGAAGGCCAAACAAAGTTCCAGTGGTCCGAAAAATGTCAAGACTCATTCAGGAAGCTGAAAGGAGCTTTGATCAACGCACCTATACTGAGCTATCCCCTACCCAAAGGGAAATTCATTTTGGACACGGACGCCAGCAACGTGGGACTTGGAGCTGTCCTATCTCAGATCCAGGAGGGACAGGAGAAGGTCATTGGTTATTTCAGCAAGACGCTTAGCAAACCAGAGCGCAATTACTGTGTCACCAGGCGAGAGCTGTTAGCTGTTGTAAAGGGAGTGGAACACTTCTACAAGTACGTGTATGGAAGAAGATTCCTGTTGAGAACTGACCATGCAGCTCTCAAATGGCTCTTACAGTTCAAAAAATCCTGAGGGTCAAGTAGCACGTTGGATCGAGAGACTCCAAGAATTCGATTTCGAGATCGAACATCGAGCCGGAACTAGCCATAAGAATGCAGATGCCTTGTCGCGAAGACCATGTCCAGATGATTGCCTCACATTGCCGACGAGCAGAAGAGAAAGAAGCAACACTTTGTAGAACCGCGGCAATGGATGACAACTGGAATGACAGCAAGATCCAGAAAGACCAAGAGAGAGACCCTGACCTTGGCTTAGTCGTCAGCTGGAAGAAGGGCAATCGAAGACCATCATGGCAGGAAGTCGCAGGTTACTCGCCGGCTGTTAAGTCCTATTGGGCACAATGGAACTCTCTTATTCTGGACAATGGGATCCTGAAACGTGTTGAGGCCGATATTGGTGGGGAAGACAGACGCCAAATAATTGTTCCCAGGAACAGAAGAGAGGAAGTGCTGCGGAAATCCATGATGGAGTCGCCGGAGGACATCTGGGAGTGACGAAGACCCTGCAGAAAGTGAGGCAACGGTTTTACTGGGCCAATTGTCAAGCTGACGTCCAGGACTGGTGCAGGAAGTGCGCTGTATGCGCTGCTAGCAATGGACCTCGAATACGACCCAAGGCCCCGATGCGTCAGTACAACGTAGGCAGCCCGTTCGAGAGAATCGCCATTGACATCGCCGGCCCGTTTCCCGTATCCGACCACGGGAATAAATACATCCTTGTGGCAATGGACTACTTCAGTAAGTGGGCGGAAGCCTATGCCCTGCCCAACCAGGAAGCCATCACCGTCGCCGACGTCTTGGTGAAAGAGTGGATATGTCGATTCGGTATTCCGATGGAGCTGCACTCGATCAAGGCAGAAATTTCGAATCCAACCTTTCCAAGAAATATGTCTACTGCTGAACATCCGCAAGACAAGAACCACGGCCCCTACATCCGCAGTCCGATGGAATGGTGGAACGGATGAACAGGACGATCAACCGCCACTTGTCCAAGGTTGTCTCTGACCATCAAAGAGACTGGGACCAGTATCTTCATTTTGTTCCTGATGGCCTATCGATCCGCAGTACACGAGTCAACCGGTCAAACTCCTGCTAGTATTATAATGGGCCGAGAACTGCGACTGCCTTGTGACCTGAAGTTTGGGATACCGCCAGGACAAGACACTGCGGAGAGGACTACGTCAGCAAACTTCGGCAGAGAATGGACGACATCCACGAACGAGTCCGGTTGAACATCCAGAGTGCCAGCGATAAAATGAAGAAGACCTATGACATCAAGGCCGACGCTGGAGGATTTAAGGTTGATGACCTGGTTTGGCTGTACAACTCCAAACGTCGTCGTGGACTATCACCAAAGTTGCGGAACTCGTGGGAAGGCCCGTATAAAATCGTGAAAAGGATAAACGACCTTTTGTACCGAATCCATAAGCCACCCCGAGGGAAACCAAGGGTCGTCCATTTCAACAGGTTGGCCCCTACGCTGGAACCATGACCAAGTTCGCACCCTCAAGCCACCGGAGGATGATATGACGTTCGAGAAGTTTATGTCCTTGTATTCAAACGGGCAGAAAGTTCTACATGGGGTTACTAGAGAGGAGTCACGAGACCTTTCGAGGTGCCTGCTGACTACGCACTAGCGCACTGTGTGGCAGAAGATCTTCGAATGTCCAGGGGCATCGCCGTAGTGTTCTCCAAGAAATTTGGTCAACTCCAAACACTGCGGGGGCAGAATCCAGAAGTTGGTGGGGTGCTACAGTTGAAGAAAGGCCAGAGAAACATCTACTACCTAGTTACCAAGAGGCATTCCCAAGATAAACCGTCCTATGAAGATGTCTGGAAGAGTCTCACCAAACTAAGAGATACTATGGTGGACCAGAACCTGGTGGATCTAGCAATTCCAAAATTATCCTGTGGTATTGATGGGTTGGACTGGAGAGTCATAAGAAGTATGCTGGAGGCGATATTCAGATCCAGCGGCGTCAAGATTTTGGTTTGCTGTAACCCTCTTCCACGACCGATCATGAAGACCGTGGAGTGTTACTTCCATCGAACTCACGGTGCAGATGGAGTCATGCAGATATCGTCACACTCCAAGGATGAAATTTCAGGGACGAAATGTCTTTAAGAAGGGGCAATGTAACGAACCTAGGCCGGACCTGTCGCCTCACGTGTTGCCATCGACAACGATGAGATCATCCCCGGAGATATTCGAGAACCATCCAGTCGCTCTGCCACGGAAAACAACGGTCAATATTGGAAACAATTGGAACATGCCAGAATTCGAAACATCGAGAATGCTGTATCGGAGATAAATAGGCAACCCTCAAGTGGAGTCAAAACAGTCTGAACGAGCCCATACCATCGAGCTATACAGTGGCGTAGTAATATAAATTAAGTTGTAGATTAAGTGTTAAATAAATTAGTTAAACCAAGTTAAGTTTATTTACGTTACAACATTATAAAATTTAAAAACAACAATTTAAAAACAAAATGCAAAAACAATACATGCGTTTTATATATAAAACAGAAATTATTTATTTTCAGAGAAGTCCAGTCAAAAGAGCTACTTAAGGCTACATTTAAATCATAGTATAAAATAACATATATACATATAAAATCTGCAAAGCAGAACCACAAAATAGATTTTAAAGGCAATTAATACAATAGAATGGAAATAAATATACACTTCATTGATTAAACTGATGGCATTAATATCAATTTTGGGAACAGCAAAAACAAATCTGGAAACATTATATAGGGGTATTCAACTCAACTTCAACGATACCCTGTAATGAATTTCCAAATGAAACAATACACTGTGTTCATCAAGCTGATGCAAATAATATTAATTTTGGAGGTAGAAAAAACAAAACTACACTTCAACTTCTATATTACCCTGCAATCTTCCAATCATATTTCTCTACTAATCTAACATCTCAAATGAAAGAATACACGTTTCTTATTAAGTTGATATGACTTGCATCCAACCACGAAGCCCTGGTACCTGAAAATTGTGTTTCAAAGTAGAAATTGTCTGGGAGCTTCACATGTAAACAAAGTGTCAAGCACCAAAGTTTTAGCTGAAATTTGGTAAATGCAACCCTTTTCCAGCATACAAGTGCCTAGTCAAGCAATATGAATGAATTAAAACGTTTAAAATTATAAAATTAAACAAAATAGATTATTCTCTCATGAGCAATGCAGGAGGAGAGACATGACTTTTAATATGACATGAAACTACTACCATTGTCTAAAGATGTTTAGACAATGCTACTACTTACCATACCATCGCTTTCAGCAGGGGCATGGCCTTCGCCCTTCATAGAAGGGCAAGCCCATGCTCATACAGTAATTTTAAGAACCATTCAATCAATCAAAATATACTTTATTGTCCCAGTTAATAACTTATTGACAAATCATTACTTATAAATATAAAAAGAAATAAAAATATAAATGTATGGGAGTTACACATACAGTCAATTACACACATAGACATATAGTAATCACGAAAGATTTACTAGAGCACATAATACTGAAGCACAATATTCAAAAATAAAGGAAAAAAACGGTACGAAAACAACATATTAAAAACAAAGTTCGGTTAAAGTGGTACGAATAGATACAAAGGAAAGATTAATAAGACTATATTAAATTAAACTAGAACAAATTGTCACTGTAATATTCCTGCAGGCTGTAGTATGCTTTTTTTAACAGTTCATTTTTGACTGTTTTCCGAAATATTGATGCATTCACTATATTTTTGAAGAGGGGTAGGTAGGTGTTCGTACATTTTTTTGCTCTCGAAAATAAGGGAATTTTTGGTCAGTGTTGATGTAGATCTGGGTAGTAATGATAATAATAGTATTCTTTATTTCATTAAAACATTGTTAATACAGATATCACATTGTTTACAGAAATAGTGTCAGACTATAAAAATAAAAAATTGACATGCACATTGAGTAAAATTCGTTAATACTAATAATGACTTCAGTTCGATTTTGAACTTTTGAAATGACCTTATGTCCTTTATACATATGTAAGGGTAGATTATTAAAAACTTTACATCCATTATAGAAAAGGCCCTTCTGGTATAATCTTGTAACATGTTTGCTTGGAAGTAATACATTTTTATGTCGCGTATCATATTGATGGTTTTGACGAGTTATGTCGAAGGCAGATTTATTCATGAAAACAAAACAGGCTATCTCTAAGATATATACTGATGTAAGTGTCAAGATGTTTAACTCTTTAAAATGTCCCCTACAGCTATCATGGTAACTTAAATTGACCAAGGTATCGATATAGCCTTTTTTTGAAGGATAAAAACACTTGCAACATCAACAGCCTGACCCCAATGTACTATGGAATATCTAATATGAGTGAATTGTTGCAAAATATAGTTGACGTAATATAGATCTACTGCATTGTCTTGAAGTAACTTTCAGAGCATATACCGTCCTAGCCAATTTGATGCAAAGATATTCAATATGCTTCGACCAATTGAGCTTGCAATCAATGGTAAGCCCTAGCATTTTATTGTGTTTTTGATATTCGAAGGTCTTGTTTGCATTTAAAGAAATTGTTTTATTACTAATTATTGACTTATTGAATGAAGTGCACACAGTTTTGTCTTCGTTCAAACATAGCTTGTTTTTATTTACCCAGACCTCCACTTCAGTATATATTTTTTTAGTTTGGAGAACACATTCATCATAGTTATCGTGTGTGATCAAGATATTAGTATCATCAGCATATGATGCTATAGTACAACACATGTTGTTGCTCCTGACGAAGAGGAGTAGGTCATTTATGAAGACAATGAACAATGTAGGACCCAATATGGATCCTTGCGGAACTCCGCTCGTAACGGCTGCGAGATCTGAGACCTTGCTCTCAATGCTGACTTTTTGAAAACGATCAGTGAGATAAGAACTGAACCAGTCCTGGGCAACACCTCTAATTTCGTACCTTGATAGTTTGTGTAATAGAATTTGGTGATTGACACAGTCAAAAGCCTTGGAGATGTCTATGAAAAGTCCAAGAACCACCCTTGACTTATCCAAATTCTCAACTATTTCACCTATAAACTTATTCAGGGCAGTTTCAGTGCTTTCATTTTTAGTAAAACCATGTTGGTCCGATGAAAGTATTGAATTTTTATTCAAGAACGAAAGCAGTTGTTCACTCGCAGCAGTTTCAAATATTTTCGATATGCTGGTGCATAGTGTGATTGCTCTGTAATTCATTATATTTGATGATTTTGAAAAGTGGTATGACCTTCGATATTTTCATCCCACTCGGAAAAATACCTTGTTCTGAAGACATATTGATTAGGAATGTTAATGGTTTGATTATACAATCTGTTCAAGGAGAATATTAGACATTTCGTCATTCCCAGATGATTTGGAGTTTTTTACATTTTTTATGATATTTAGAACCTCTTCCTCAGAGAGTGGACGGAAAAACATAATATTAAGAGTAGTGGGAGTTAGTGAATTAACAAATTCTTCATCTATATTTGTCGGTAGATTTATAGTTAGTTGGTCCACTACAGAAGTAAAATATTCATTAAAACTATTTGCACATTCCGTTGTATTCAGTATTCTCCCGTTATAAACAATTTCGGGTATTTTCTTATGTTTTTGTTTCCCTAGCGTGTTATCGACAATATTCCACATCGATTTATTTTTATTTGAAGAATCACGTATTAAGTTGATCATTTGCATTTTTTTTTGCCCCGAGAGCATTGCTATATATTTATTATTTGCATCCATAAAGGTTCCCTTGAATTCCGGATAATACCTACTTAAGTCTGCGTAAAGTGAGACTCGGTTTTTAGCATCTAATAATTCTGGGGTCATGATGGGAACACATATTTTGGTATGTGCTTTTTTTGACCTTTTTCTTAATGGAAAACAGCTTTAAAATTGCCATGATAGTGTTTGAAGAAAAAGATTAAAAGCATCATTGCAGTTATTAGCTTGATATACCACATTCCAGTCAAGATTCTCGACATTGTCTGAACCTTTGAATATTCACTGGAACTTTATCTTCGTTTATTTGGCCATGAAATTTAAGGAGATGAGCATAATGGTCGGAAAGGTCACTTTTCACATTCTTAGCCTCATAGGCACTATCCGTTACCATGTTATTTACTATAATGTTATCTATACAAGTTTGGGAGGTTACTGTTACCCTGGTAGGTGTGAAAATAGTCCTTGTCATATTGTGGGATTCTAGTAAATAAGCGATATGACGAGTTTGTACATTTTCAGAACTGAAGTCAATATTAAAATCTCGTCCTTTTATAATTTTGCCATTGCTCATTGTCATCGAGTCTAGAAGAGTTTCGAATAGCTGGAGAAAGATGTCTATGTTACCTGATGGTGGGCGATATATAACGATTATTCTAATATTTGTAACTTCCAATTCAATGCCAGTGCATTCAAATATATTAGAGCGAGACAGCTCTGAACACAATTTAATGGTTTTAGTTTTAATCAATTCTTGCAGAATATAGCTACTCCTCCGTGGTCCCCTGAGGGCCTGAAGAAAATGAACATAGTTTAAAACCAGTGAAATTTATTAGGTCAATGTTATTCCTCCCTAGCCAATGCTCACTTAATAGCAAAAAATCAACATTGAGTTCGTCTAATAAAATATCAAGTTGTATAACTTTATTTCTTACAGATCTAATATTTTGGTGAACTACTATGATTTCATGAGGATTTTTTATCTTGTCCCCAGTATCATGTGAGAATGTAGTATCACAAGTCAATAAGTTTTGTGAAAAAACTCATTTGAAGTATCATTATAAGAATCGCTAATCTGTATTGTAGTTTCATAATTATAATAACCAAGGTTAATTGTTTTTAAAGCAATATTATTATAACTGATATTTGCAAGTATTTTGTCAGTTATGTGAGAAATTATAATAAATTTACTACCTCTTTGTCTCATGTCAGTGAATTCAACTATAGAAGCATTTCTATGTGTTCTTAAGTAATTAGCCACATTTTCATGGATATAGTTGGTGATTATTTGATCGATAAAAACATTTTGTTCTGGAATCACGAAAAGATTTGTGTAGTTGCCAATCGGTAGTAAATTTCTAATAGCTAGTTTCATTAGTCTGTTATTACTGACATTTTTTGTATTCAGCATTATTATAACATTATCGTAATTTCCATACTCCTTAGTTCTTTCAAAAATCTTAGTAATTAAATCTGAAAATTCAATACCTGGAGTGATGATAGATTCTAATTTATAATTGTTCAGTTTTCTGTCAATTAACTTTGCTAACACTTGCCGAAAAAAATTTGCGTATTCGTCTCCAATCACTAATATTTTGTGTCCTTCAAATTTCCTTGGTTCATTGGGTTGATTATCTCCAGTTGCTTATATTCACTGTTTTCCTTATCTTCTTTTTTTCTTCAAGTGATTTGTTTCTTGAAAGGCTTTCTGTAGTTATGTATCCAATGGCTGACCCTCACCTTTCATTGGATCTGCTGCTGGTGCCATCACTTCTTCTTCTGCCACAGCACTTTCTAGGGTTTGATGTCCAATAATGTTCACTCCTATTCCATTATTTGTTTGACTCCTCAGCACTTCATTTTCTTTTTCTTTCAGAGTAGGATATTATTATTTTGCCGTGTGTTGTAAGGTCGATAACTAACTAGGTTTTTATTTTTATGCATTAGACAGACTGTCTCTAAGATAAATATGCAGGTAACTATTAATATTCGGTGATTGATGAAGAGCGGCTTACAATGATCCCTATGTTGAGCGTTACAAAAGTATCGAAAATTGCTCTTTTTTGTAATACAAATACCGAATTCATCAATTGGGTATTGCAGAACCCCCAAAAGGCAATGCCATACCTCAGGTGAGATTCAATAAGCGAGAAATAAGCCATTCTGGCTGTAATGGACCCAAGTTCCGTAGTTATAATTCTGATGGCATAACAGCCTGACGCAAGTTTTTTGTTTAGACTTCTTATGTGTTCCTCAAATTTCAGCTTGTTATCAAGATAAATGCCCAAGAATTTTGTACATGGTTTATTCGTCACAGTGTGATTGCCTAGAGATGAGTTGTTATAGTTGAACTTAAGGGTCAATATATATGTTTGTTTTATCGACATTGAAACCAAGTAAGTTGGAGTCACACCACTTTTTCAAAGTCAGTCCTGATATTTTCTACCAGAACAATGTGGTATCATCTGCGAACATCGTGAACTTTCCTTTAATATCTAGGTTACTGAGATCATTTAAATAAATGAGAAAAAGAATTGGACCGAGTACTGATCCTTGAGGAACACCATAAGTTTTACTGTGTAGATCTGAAAATCTATTTTGACATTTAACCATATGTACTCTGTTAGAGAGAAATGATTATGTATATCCATTTATTTGCTACACCTCTGAAGCCATAACAGTTCAGCTTCTGGAGCAGTATTTCGTGATTGACGCATAAATCGCAACATACCGCTCCAACAGCTTCACTTTCATTTAAACTTGTGTACACTTCGTTCAACAGATTGAAGATCGCATCATTGGTGCAATTGTTTGAAATCCAAATTGGGAAGAAGACAAAATGTTATGTTTATTAAGGAACGCCAGTAGCCTTTTCTTAACTAACTTATCAATAATTTATTATCACGAAGGAATTGAAAGTAATGCAATGGGTCTGAAGTTTGAAGGATCATTAAGATGACCACCTTTATGCAGTGCAATAATAATTGCAGTTTTCAGACATCTTATGTGTTCCTCAAATTTCAGTTTGTTATCAAGATAAATGCCTAAGAATTTTAAAAGCATATTGGTCTGTCACAGTGTGATTGCCTAGAGATGAGTTGTTATAGTTGAACTTAAGGTCACTATATATGTTTGTTTTGACGACATTGAAACTAAGTAAGTTGAGCCACACCACTTTTTCAAAGTCAGTCCTGATATTTCTACCAGAACAAGGGGAATATCTGCGAACATCGTGAACTTTC
>JAFIRS010005121.1:0-65288 GCA_018342105.1 Gonioctena quinquepunctata
AAAATAACTATTTTGTAGATAAATTTCACACGGCGGTATTACAAAAATCCCTGTTTGTAGAAGGGTTAGGAAGGTACAATAACCAAGTTAAAGAAGCTACAAATGTAAGAGTTTTCAAAAAATATTTATTATTACTATAGTATGTCTAGAATCAGTTTCCAAACCATGTACAATTTGTATGTATGTACTAGCAAATTTATGGCTAAATAAATAAATATGAATATTTGAAGAAAAAAAAGTTGAAAAATTATCAAGTTTGTACTTGAACCCAGGTTACAAAATAGTATTTTTAAAATTATTATTTTATTTGAATTTGTCAAATGCAGTTTTTTCCCGAAAAGCTGACAATTAATGAAATTATTTCAGACTCAAATTTCATCTGCTTTCAACTTTCACAATTTTTGTTGTGATCCCAATATGAACTACTTTATTCACTTAACATTTCACTAGTTATTTTTACAATATTGGATGTAGTAATATCCACCATGGCAAGCATCCAGAAAATGCTTTTTCTATTAGTTTATACAAAAATTTCTTTGTACATTATACTAAGGTACCTATTTTGAAAAAAAATGTTCCATTTTTGCATTTTTCATTGTTCAATTGAGAATATTTTTCTTTCAACATGTATATCATCCAAGAGGTTTTCTTGATCATAGAAGGTAATGACCAAAGTTTCATTTTACAGGAATAATTTTGCCCCATGCAACAAGTTGCACCTGCGCAGCGTGCTGTGATGATGAAACAGCCACAGGTCCTGTACGACTCTTTACTCCATACAAAAGAAAACGTAAGAGAGAAAATGATTCGAGTAAGCGATCCAATGGTGACGACAGTGACCACCAAAGTAAAGAAGATGCTTGGCAAAACTTAGCAGAAGGCCTTGACTCCAGCGATTATCAGCTTATTGAACCAATGGGTTCTGTAGATACCCAAAGTCAAATAAAAAGGCTTGAGGATATTGCTTTGCAGATAAATAGACTTGCAATGGACTTTCGAAGAGGATTGGAAGAGCTGAAAGACAATATAAACAGGCAACAAGATAAATTTCAGAGAGAAAAGGAAGCAGCCATTTTAGCAGCAAGAGTTGAAGCTCAGGTAGCTGCTCTCCAACCAGAGGCTAATGATTCAACATTACAACCAGCAATGGACAATGATAATCAGAAGAAGGTAATATATGTGGGCAACAATAGATTGTTTGAGTATGATCCAATTGGAAATATTTTGTTTTTTATTCTCCAGGGCAATCAATCAATCAAAATATACTTTATTGTCCAAAGAATCATAATCTCATTTACAAAGCATGTGTTAGATCATAACTACCACCATTATAATTATTACAGATGAGACAGTGTGGAGTCAGCTTTAAAATAACAAAAAGGTCAATAAATAAACAGTACACACACACACCTAATATAATAATGTAAAAGATTAAAATGTTAAAATGGTTCAATCACTAATTGTTAATCTGTGCAAAACACAAATGGTCAAAAAAATACAAAACAAAAACAAATTAGACAGGTTAAAATTAAATAAAAAGTTGGATATCTTATATCTATTAAATGTAAGATCACAATTTAAAACGCCTAATAAAAACCAATAAGACACGTTAAAATTAAAAATAAGTAAAAAGTTAAAATTATATAAAAAGTTGAGTTCCCTCTATCTATAAAATAGTACGATCGTTAAAAAATTCCTCTAAACTATAATAGGGTCTATCAGAAAGCAATGCCTTGACTTCTTTTCTAAAAATAACACCAGATACCACTCCTTTTATATTTTCAACTATTATACACTTGACTATTCACTATTTTGTTGATTTCAGGGACAACTGTCACCTCCATTTCAGCAAATTGAATGGAAGGTTCATTCTGTTAAATCAAAGTACTGAATAGTGGCGTAGCTTCCCTAGATGGGCCCTTTATCAAAATTTGTCAGGGGGCCTTTCTACCCGACTGCGCTGAAGCCCAAATGAAACAAAAACGCTCGCATTGAATAATATATATATACTAGCTGACCCGACAGACGTTGTCCTGTCCAATGTCCGCGTATAATTTCTTTTTTTCTATGTTTTCCTTTATGTTGTTCCATCTAGATTATGCTTTTGACTCCTTCCGCTTCCTATTGTCTCGTTTTCCCGTTATTCCCGTTATCCCCTTATCCCGTTATCCTGTTTTCCTGTTATCCCATTTTTGCTCTATCCCGTTTTCCCCTCATCCCCTTATCCCCTTATCCTGTCATCCCGTTTTAAATAAAAATAAAAATCTTGCCAAAAAAATAGGGGTTGATCGTAGAAGGGTGAAAATTTAGGGTTGTATGTATTTTTGAATACTGTATCACAAAAAAATAAAAACACAAAATGTTGTCCAAAAATTAAAAAAAACATGTTAAGGGTGAACAACCCTTATCACTTAGGGGTATGAAAAATAGATAGTAGCCGATTCTCAGACCTACTGAATATGCATATAAAATTTGGTAAAAATCAGTAAAGCCGTTTCGGAGGAGTAAGGTAACTAACATTGTGACACGAGAATTTTATATATTAGATATATATATATATATATATATATATTATATATATATTATATATATAAATTACTTAAATTAAATCCAATTACAAAAATAATATATACAATCTTGCTAGAAAGTAAATTTACTGTTGATTTCTTGGCACTGGTTTATTGGTGGGAGATAACTCCACATATTAAAACTAATTCTGCCTTCTTAGCTAAAGTTAACTGTCTTGGTGGAGGCATTTGAAATCAAATAAACTTAATAATCGAACAATAATTATTCAAGAATGAAAAATTAATGACACCAAACTGGCATAATGTTGATAGTAAACATTATGCCAGTTTGGTGCCATCAATTTTTCATTCCTCATTTAAAAATAATAAAAAAATCTTGGGAGGCTATGTTTTAGTATTTAGGCATAATTTTTAAACCTTAACAACTTATCTTAATAGCATTTTGCTTAATTTTCTGAAATAAGGGTACTTTACTCTCGTACAAATTTTGTTTGAGCTACCCTGTATGCTGTTTGACTTGCAATGATTCTAAGTGCACATAATATAATTATCGCACAAGCACCAACTTTTGTCCATATTTGTATTTTAACATATTTGAATAGACATATGAAATGGCGAGTAATAAAGCAATAGAAATCATCTCAATTCTCACTCCACATAATGATTTGCTTAATGACCACATTAATTTAAATAATTCTCTTTCGTGAAATTAATAGATAATCGTTTTTCTTAATTTCCGTTCTACTTCGTCACATATTGGAATAACCGAAACTACATTTATATCTACTACTACCTGTTCTGCTTATTTGATTAAAACATTGTGATTGTGGAGTTAATATCTCTGTTTGAAGAAGCTCTTGTGTAGCGAAATACGTGTTTTGGTTTTGTAAATCCAGTTTAGTGACGTGAGTGTCCTTAATTTGCTTTAACATGGATTTTCATTTGATTTTAACAAAAATGTTTTCAATATATATGTCATGCGTGTGTATCATTTCTCAAAATATTCAATAAAATCCTTTTTTCGTATTTTTAATGGAAAAGAGCATACTTTATTGTATCATTATAATCGCCCCTCGTATATGACATCTGTGAGATAGACGATTCTAACCATAAGTATAATATTTTTATCATATTCATGCAGTTTTTTATTTGTTCTCCACTGACAAAATAACTTATAACATTGTTCATATTTTTCTTTTGACTGTGATAGTAATAGATTCGATGTAGCTTCAGAAACTTCCTTTAAAATATAACAATCGTCTTCTACGTGGTGCATTTTGCAAAATGAAAAAATTATTGTTTGTATACTCGTCATTATGATGTTTTGTTGTTAGCATACTTGATTAAACTATATCTGACGGATGTAGTATACGAGAGGCAAGTATAATGAGTTTTTTATTTTATTAATTAATGCTTCTTAAACCATTGCCATTAAACTTAGCTCACACACACATTAATGCCTCTCCGATAAAAATGCGTAAGACAAGTGAGTTTTCTATCTCGTGGAAATTTGATTCACTTGCTATGCTTGTGATATTTCCATTCAATAGAAAACTATCAATTTTCTTCACTTCTAGAACAATCACTGTGTAATTAATTTCAAATTATACAGTGCTGAGTCATACTTTGTTATTAAAGCCAATAAATTATTATTGTTATCAATGCAGAATAAAATAAATATAGAGAAATGTAACCTAATGGGTGATTTTTCCCACCTTGGTACTAAAAATTTTCAAAATACTGACCCGATACATTACTGCAAAATTTTAAAGAAATATCATACAATTAACAGCTATAAGCCATTTAAGACAAATTAAAATTAATTTTGTTTTCCTTTACTACTATGTAAATGAATGATAATACATATCTCATCTCAACTCTTTTTGAAATTTGAAACTCTCTGTTATTCATTGTCCTGTAATAAATATCGAAACATGCTTTACATATATATATTTTTTTAGTGCGCTAATTGCAACAGGGAGGCTCTTGCTGAATGTTCACTCTGTCGAAGAACTCCTTACTGTTCTACATTCTGTCAACGGAAGGATTGGGCTTCACATCAGGTGGAATGTGTAAGGGGTGTGGCTAATGATGCAGGTCCTCAACAATCTATAATGCTCATAGTAGAAAGCTCTGAGCAACAGTAAACTGAATTTATTAAATTTAATATAATCGTACCAAAAATTTGTATAAATATGTATATAGATATATATATATATATTTTTATGGAGGTTTTCTAATAGTTTATTTTGATTGATTTTGAATATGATGTTAAATAAATAATTCAAGTGTTTCATCTTGTGCACAGAAAAGGTTGAAGGTCCATCCATTCTCTCTAACTGTTTTCCTTCATTATTTTATGCATGGGAATGAATAAATATATAGTAATAGTACATAAGTTACTAAAGAAGGGATTTTTTTCTAATTTTCCAATACTTACGGGAAAATAATGACAAATAAGCCTCAAACAAGTTCAATTAATGTTATTTTATAGTAAATCAACAAAAAATTAAAAATGTGACTACTTTTTTCTGGAACGAATGTCAGTTCTAGTTGAAAGTATAAAATATGTACACTTGCAAAATGTTATTCTATTAAAACAAGTTTTCACTAGGAGGAAAAACTGCAATCGGATTTCAAAATCCGCTAAGAAAATACGACAGGGTTTCCTTCATCAGCATGAAACTATGGGTTTTCACCGAAATAATTATAACTTGCAGGGTTGTCAATGTTTTATAGACTGAATAAATAATACATGGACTGTTGAGAATTTGACACTAGAAATATGGAAATTATTGCTTATGATTAATAATCAGTGGCTGTATTTTTAATAGATACTTATCGATTTGTACCTATATGCTAATTTTTCGGTGATATATTGATTCTTCAATAGTTTTTCTATCGAAATGTTTTGCTCTTATTAATTCCCATTTAAGTTAATGTAACTTGGACTCAGTTTGATCTGAATTCCTTAATTAAATAGTGAAAATTACCTCGTATATGCTTTTATATATATATATATATATATATATATATATATATATATATATATATATCGTGTTGAGTAGGTATTCACGATAATAACATTTCTTTACATTTTTACATAGAACATACATTTTGAGGTTATAATTTTAGTATTATCTGCAAAAAATCGACTAGAGTAACCTTAACAAAATTCGCTCCATACTCATTTGATTGTATAATTTCCTCTTGCATATTTTCCTCCTAGGGGAAACTCTGCTTTACAATATTCCTTGACTTGCAGTATAAATACCCAAATTTTTACTTTTCTGTAATTTTTCAATTGTAAGAATTTACCACTAGATTTGGGATGAGTTTTCTGACTAGATAGACACTTCTTGTTGTAGTTAGGTAAATCATCATTTTCCCAGGGGGACTTTTTAATTATCTTAGTTATTTAATTTTCTGTGGATTTTTTTATGAAGTTTCATGTCAAGTGGTGAATTTACCTTTGTGATAAATTTGTAAATGGATTTTCTTTTTAATTTACTTTAATTTGTTGACGTTTAACTTAATGAATTAAATTTGTTGATAAGTTTTTTAAAAAAAAAAATAGTTGGCATTCTGATAAACAGGTAGGCTTTCCTGATTCAAGTTTAATAATAATAAATGTTCTTTATTTGTAAGAATACCAAATAGCCATTGACTGAGGTCCTTCAGCCATTTTATGTTTACTATTTATAACATTGTATATATATATATATATATATATATATATATATATGTATGTGTGGCGACTCTAAAACAAACGGTCTTGGAAAGTGCGCCATTTCGTGAGTTATTAATCTATTATCAATCAATATATACTTTATTATATTCATGAAGAAATCATGGTTACAAAGCAATACAATGTAAGGATAAAATTACAATAAAAATCAGTATAAACATCTAAGGTAAAAAATTCAAACGAGTAGAGACAATTAATTACAAAAAGATTTAGGTATATATCACTAAATTATTTAGTCAATAAAAAACTCATCCAAACTATAATAGGTTCTTTCCATTAATTTATATTTTATCTCTTTTCTGAATTTAGTTGGTGGTTCAATTTCTTTTAAATCATTGGGAAGATGATTGTAGATTTTGCAACCATTGTAAATAAATGAGTCTTTAATGAGACTTTATTGAGGTGGGTAGCAGAAGTTTTACATCTCTGTTTTGTCGAGAATTGTGTGGAGAGGAGTGAGAGCCAAACTTAGTTTTATGTTTTTTTATTATTGATGCTGTTTCCAAGATATACAGGGCAATTACTGTTAATATTTTATGGGATTTGAACAACTCTTTGCAAGAATCTCGAGGTTTAGCTTTGCACAAGTATCTTAAGGCTCGTTTCTGTAGGATGAGTACACTGTTCAATAAGTAGTTGTTGCAACTTCCCCAAAATGCAATGCCTTAGCGGATATGTGATTCGACGAGGGAGTGATAAACCATCTTTGCAGCTGAGAAATTTAATTCTTGTGAAGTAAGCTTCACTGCATAACACCCAGAAGACAGTTTTTTTCTCAGTGCGATCACATGATCAACAAATTTTAATTTACTATCTATGTGAAGACCCAAATATTTTGTGTTGTTTTTATTTTCAATGATTCCTGATTCTAGGTCTAAGTCATCAAGCTCACATTTAAACGTAAGCAGATTTGTTTTTTTGATGTTGAATGATAGCTTATTGGAGTCACACCAGTTAGTTACCTTAGTTAAATCTTCGTTAATAGCTTTGTTTAATTCATCAGTCTTTTTGTTGTACCATGTAATAGCTGTGTCATCAGCAAATAATGTGAACCTACCTGAGATATTGATGTTAGTTATATCATTAACATATAGTAAAAATAGAACTGGTCCAAGGACTGAGCCCTGAGAAACCCCAAATTTTATCTGTCGCAATGAAGAATGTACATTAGTCTTGAAGATTTGCTATCTACTGTGTAAATATGATTCTATCCATTTGTAAGACAGACCCCTGAAACCATGGTACTTAATCTTTTGCAGCAATATTCCGTGATCAACGCAGTCAAAGGCTTTCGATAGGTCACAGAACACTGTTGCCACAGCCTCACCATCGTTGATTACAGTATATATATTAAATAAGAGATCGAAGATAGCATCATTTGAGTTTTTATTGGATTGAAATCCGACCTGGGTATCACTTAAAATTTTATGTTTAGAGAGAAAACTCAATATTCTCATTTTTACCAATTTTTCTATGAATTTCGCTAAAGTTGGTATTAGTGCTAGCGGTGGATAATTAGAGGGATTATCAGTATCACCACTCTTGTGCAGTGGAATAATTATGGAAGTTTTAAGTGGGTCAGGAAATATCTCTGTTTGAAATGATTGGTTTATTAATTGTACTAAAACTGCCAGTGCTTCATTTGGTAGATTTTCTATTATACGTATCGATATGCCGTCAATTCCAGAGGATTTTTTAGTTTTAATTTCAGGAATAACTAGTTTCAATCATGGACGTATAACGTATAAATAAAGATGGACCCAGTTATTTACATTATTAAGTGAAGCCGCTGAACGGCTACATTCTAAGGTCGTGCTGTTGAGTTGGACGTTGCCATTTTGAGTCTGTGATAATTCTTTATTGCCCACCAACACTAGCTTAAACTTTATCGCCAACGAATTCCATTCAGTAACTGAACATTACTATCCTTTACGATTTATGGAATGAAAATCGAAATTACACATTCCAGAATCTAAACTAGAGAAATGAATTTGAAAAATCGTTGTGGGCTTCCAAAGAATTCTGTACAGTTCCATTGCAACGCTGCACGTGGCAACGCTGTTGAAGTGTGTTTGTGTTACCATCAACTATGCTGTTTACAAATTTCACCAGTTCATGTTGACATTTTCTGCGGTGTGCAGTATTTGTTGAAATATTGTTTTTTGTGTTGTATTTGGATTATATAGTGAGAGAAAAATAGATAGAGACTAATAATGGTGCTTTACTGTTGGGTTTGCAAGCAATCCAATTGTTCTAATCAAAATCTCAGCTTTCATAGGTGAGTACATAGTTTGTTTACAAACATTAGAGATTGGCGTTCATCTTTGTCATAGGCGTCACAGTGGGTATCAAATTTCTATACATACTACAAAATGAAATAGATTTATTAAAATCTTGTTATATGAAGGTGATGATCGACAATAACAAAAAAATGATTTACAAACAAATGGAACGTTTTAGATGAAAACTCATTGATTTTTGACTGAAATATTAGTGCCAAAAATCAATGTATATCCAAATGAAACTGATATTTACCGAATAACAACTTTTATTTAACTTCACCTGTTAGTTTGTTAGTTAGTAAAATCTTGCAAGTAAAATTTGACCCAAATCTAATTCTTCCACTTGAAAAAAGTGTTTAGTACCATAAAATTTAAAATATCAAAATTTTAAAAAAATTAAATACAAGCTTTTATTCAAATGCCCTAAAAGGTACAAAAATAATGTTTTCAAATGTGTGACGTAGGTTATTCTGTGAGTAACAGATTCAAAAGCTTGTCGCTTTTGTATTCAAACTGAAAACTTTGCCAGGCAAACTTTTGAAATTGTTTTTACTTTTAATTTTGTAATACGTTGTTGAAAATAATGTCTAACTTTGGATTTTCATTTAGGTTTCCAGCTGATGCCCATGAAAAAGCTGTTTGGTTGGAAAAGCTGGGATTCAAAGAGTTCACTGAAACTGTTTCAAAGTATGCTAGAATTTGTTCTATTCATTTCGAAGGAGAAGCTTTTGAAATAAAACCCAGTGGAAAAATATTTCTGAGAAAGGGTGCTCGTCCCCTTTTTTTTAATGAAGAGTATATTCCAACAACTGAAACTGCTTCAACCTCGAGGTAAACTAATCATTCAACAGAATTATTATTATCTCAAATCGTTTTTGATATCTTTCATTCCTTCCAAACATAAATTTACCTTTTTTTAGATTAGATAATAGAAAGTCATCTACGGATTCAACAGATACAGCCCCAGGAACTAATTGTTCGGATATTATCGATTCTTTTGGCCCCCCCCCCCCACGGAAGAGGTGAGATCAGATTCAATAATTGATTTCACTTGTTAGTATGATTTTTATATTAGCTCAAAACTTGCAATTCACTTATCACCCACTTTTAAATGTACTGTTTTAAAACTTTACAGATTCCATTCAGATACATCAGCTACTATGACTGCCCCAGAAATAGATATGGAATATCTCTCAGAAACTGTGACTGCATCAGAAACTGAATTGATTCAAATGTCAATCACTGAAAAGGAAACAGACAGACCCACAATTTCGCAAAAGAAAAAGTGAGTAGAATAATATAATAATATTTGTTGCACTATGATATATACAGTGCTCGTCTACTAATTTTTGAACCACCTGGTATATCGCTTATTTGGAGGGCTTAAATAGGAGATAAATACCTACTTTTTCATGAAAAAATCACAGCTAAAAGTTTTAAAATGGCAGCTGAGCGCCATCTTCAATAATTTTTTTAAATAGAACAACCTGTATATTATTCCATTTTCGAAATCTGCTCATAATTCTCTAATACACTTTACTCCTAAATTCAATTGTTTTCGAGATATTAACGTTTGAAAAGTGTGACATTTTGGTCATTTCAAACCCAACGAAAAACACTAATGTTGCTTTTAATTAAATTTGCAAAAATCGTTGTCGCGGTAACATCTTGTTTACTGTCAAACTGAACTGCTAACTGTCAAATAGTCCATTGAGCGCTTAAATCCTTATATGAAAAGTGTGATCATGGATCAGTGTGAAAGCAGCCACGAGTTCAAGCCACGAATTTGCGGTGCTTATGTGGATGAGGGTCCGTCCGCCAGAGGTTGTCTACTGATGGTTAGAATTCGTGGCCAGCCATGAAATAAATAATATCGTTTCTGTTAAGAATGCGAGAATGTTTTTTGTAATAAATGTATGCTACGAGGAATCATTGACAATATGTATATGTCACCCGATTTTGTCACGCTATGAATTTCTTTGAAATTAGTCAATTTCCATAAAAAAAGCGCGGATCGGGATTTTTTTTCATAAATATATGCTACCAAGAATGCTTAACAAGATGTATATGTCACTCGATTTTGTCGGGCAAAAATTAACCCTCTACTACCCCTATCACGAATTTCATTGAAATAATTCTATTTCCATAAAAAAAATGCGTGGATCGGGATTTTTTTTCATAAATATTTGCTACTGAGAATGCTTAACAAGATGTAATTGCTATTACAACATGGAATTTGCGAGACTCGTTTTAAAGAAATATCTACTTTTCTTCCCTTATGGACTGGAATTTTGTATAAAAATGATTACTCTGGTAGATTTAGTAATGCTAATGTTGAAAACTGGTTTTCCCAAGTAAAAAAATCAGTTGTTCAACGGTAATTTATACAATCAGAAGTGTAGTCGAGTCATAAGAGTTATATATACATACATATACATCTTGTTAAGCATTCTTGGTAACATATATTCATGAAAAAAAAAACCCGATCCACGCTTTTTTTTAAGGAAATAGAATTATTCCAAAGAAATTCATGATAGGGGTAGTAAAGGGTTAATTTTTGTCGGCAAAATCGAGTGACATATACATCTTGTTAAGCATTCTTAGAAGCATTTATTTATGAAAAAAAATCCATCCCTATGAAAAAAAAAATACCCATCCACGCGTTTATTTTATGGAAATAGAATAATTTTAAAGAAATTCGTGATAGGGGTAGTAGAGGGTTAATTTTTGCCAGACAAAATCGAGTGAAATATACATATTGTTAAGGATTCTTGGTAGCATATATTTATGAAAAAAAATCCCGATCCACGCGTTTTTTTATGGAAATAGAATTCTTCCAAAGAAATCCATGATAGGGGTAGTGGAGGGTTAATTTTTGCCCGACAAAATCGAGTGACATATACATCTTGTCAAGGATTCCTCGTAGCATACATTTATTACAAAAAACATTCTCGCATTCTTAACAGAAACGATATAATTTATTTCATGGCTGGCCACGAATTCTGACCATCAGTAGACGACCACTGGCGGACGGACCCTCATCCACATAAGCACCGCAAATTCGTGGCTGCTTTCACACTGATTGATCATGGCTCGTCTTTTCTTTTGTTTGATTTACCTGAATTGATTTCACTTGTATCTCTTACAATATGAAATAAAATTATTATTATTATTAGTATTCCAAAGTATTTATGATGGTTTCCTCTATTATTGTCTTGCCTTGTAGGTAGAAGGTAGTAGTAAACAAATATTATCAGTATTCCAAAGTATTTAGGATTAATTTTTATTGAAACGTGGATGTTTATCGAAATCATATTGTGAATTGAAACAACAGCTTGATAATTGAGAATGTAGCTACACCAATGGGAAATTAATTAGGATGAGCGTCCCATGCTTTTATTTTATTTTTATTCAAAAATATTTTGGATCTTTGGTGAATGAAGATTGTGATACTTCATTGAGGGTAAGTTTTCTACATAGCCTATGCTGATTAGAATATAATAAAATTCATTTCATTCCAACAAGACATTACACATTTTATGTACATTGATTCTGAAATATAAAGTTATGGTAGAATCAAAATTTTCAGTTCCAAAAGTCCCTGCATATGGTCAGATTTTTAAGTCCCAACATTGAGCTAATAATCTGTATTACATTTTCAATGAACATTGTGGAAATATCATTATTTTTATGATTTATACGACCACTCAAATAATATATTTGTTCCAGGCATCTATATCAGAATCAACATCTGAACTTTTGAAAAGGATGCTTAAGGGATCCAGAACTCAAAAGTATATACCAGCGCTCAGATCATTTGCTCTAACTCTGAGCTTCTACCCGACCAAGGCATATAATTATGTCAGAAAGACATTCAATAATTCTCTACCTCACCCAACAACTATATCAAAATGGTACCAGTCAGTTGATGGTGCTCCTGGATGGACCCAGGAGGCATTCAGAGCATTGAAACTGGAGGCGGATGCAGCTAAACAAGAAAACAAAAGTGTTATTTGCAATTTAATTTTCGATGAAATGTCTATTCGAAAATAAGTCGAATGGACTGGCAAAAAGTTTTGTGGGTATGTGGATATTGGTACTGATTTGGATAGCGATCAACTTCCTGAAGCAAAAGAAGTACTGGTGTTTATGCTGGTTAGTTTGAACAGTTCCTGGAAGATACCTGTTGGATATTTTCTTTTAGATGGTCTTTGTGGATCTGACAAAGCTGGGCTTGTTAAGAAATGTTTAGAGTTGGTTGATGAAACTGGAGTGCTTGTATCCTCTATGACATTTGATGGAACTTCAGCCAATTTGAAAATGGCTTCACTTCTGCGAGCGGATTTCAATATTTCACCAATGAAAACTTATTTCAGTCACCCTGTTACGAAGGAAAAAGTATATTTATTTCTGGATCCATGCCATATGTTAAAATTAGTTCGAAATTGTTTAGGATCATATAAGAACTTGACAGATTTTCATAACAAGCAAGTGAGTTGGGATTATATTGATAAATTAGTTGACATTCAATATAATGAGGGGTTATGCTGCAACAAAACTGCGAAAGCGTCACATCATGTGGACTAAAGAAAAAATGAAGGTGAAGATTGCGACTCAAACGCTAAGTAAAAGTGTAGCAGATTCTTTGATATATCTGTGTAAAGATTTATTGTTGATTGAATTCCAAGGAGCTGAGGCAACTGCATTATTCCTTCGTTATTTTAACTATCTGTTTGACATTTTCAACTCAAAAAATAGATTCGCGAAATATATTTATAAAAAGCCATTGTCTTCAGTAACAAGTAAAACATTTTTTGATCACCTAGACGTTATTGAAGAATATATATTGCATCCGTCTGCTGGAAGTGTTAGTGTTTTGAAGTCAAAAAGAAAAACTGGTTTCTTAGGATTTCTTATTTGTATTGAAAACCTCAAAGGTCTTTACGATTCTTATGTCAAAACCAATATTATTTTGTAGCATCAATGAGAATGGTCAAGATCTTTCTTTGATGGCTGAGCAGGTATCATTTGAAAATAAATTGAGTGAAGATATACAAGCTTTAGATTTTCTCCACTCTTCTGCTTGGTGTTCAACAGATTATGTTAATGATATTGTTTGTTATATAGCTGGTTATGTGTCGAAGAGCTTGAAAAGAATTGTAACATGCTTTAGATGCCAGCCACTTTCATTTGATGAAAATGATGAAACTACTTGTACACTACTTATAAGGAAAGAATATAAAAACCTCACAAAATCATCAAAATTGGTAGTAAAAACTTGTAAAATTGCTGAAATATATTTCAGATTTTTTCATAAAACAACAAATATATTCAATAAGAAAATTAAAAACCTCATGAATATCTTGGTGAATAACACTCTACAAAACCTGCCACCAAAACTCTATGAACATTTTGGTGATCACTTGTATGACGAAGATCCCATTGGTGGTCACTCAATAGTGTTGAAATGAAACACGCTGGTTGAATTCTAAGCACAGACTGACTTTTAATAGTATATCACTAATAGGTACAAACATATCCACACTTGCCACCACCATCGATTTGTTGACACAATATGACCAACTTAAAAGAACATACAGATGGCGCTGCAATATTTAGGGCTAATTTTCAACACTGCCACTAGCACAAAATATTTAATAATAAAAATATTACTTTATTTCAACAACTCCCAAGTAACCCAAAAACTTATAATGTTTTACAGAACATAAACTTTTTGTAAGAACATCAGCAGTTTGTAAATATTCAATTTTTATTGCATCCCTTACAAAATTGTCTTACATCTATATGTTTAGACTTTTTATAAAACATTGGATTTACAGAAAGTTTTTGCGCACTCTGGCTATCATTAAACAGAGTTATACAACTTGGAATACCTAACAATTCTATAAAAAGATTTCTTAAGTAAATAGCTTCCTTTGCAGCCTCCGAGACCGCCATATATTCGGCCTCAGTGCTTGACAAGGCAACAGTTCTTTGTTTTCTGCTTTCCCATGACAGGGAAGATCCAGAAAGCTTAAAACAAAAACCTGTATATGATTTTCGGTCATTTGAATCATTAGCCCAATCAGCATCTACAAAACCTTGTAATTCCAAATCATCTTTACAAAATTTCAAACCAAAATTTTTTGTTTCTTGCAAGTATCTTAATATGCGTTTAGCTTGTTTCCGGTGTGAATCTTCAAAACATGTATTAAATTGACTCAAGTAACTTACAGAATAAGCTATGTCAGGTCTAGTCAATACAGCAAGATACATTGGACTGCCTATCAATTGCTGATAAGGAATCTCAGGTTTACAAACACCATTTTTTTTTAGATTTACATTAGTATCCATAGGTGTACGAATTCCTTTACAATTTGACATATTGAATCTTTCCAAAATTTGGTTTATGTATTGTTTTTGGTCCAAAGTTACAACATTGTTTTCTCTATCAAAATTAACTCTCATACTAAGACATTTCTTTACAGGACCCAACTCTTTGATTTTAAAAACAGAACCCAATTGTTCTTTCAGTTTTTCAGATTCAACATTATTATTTGAAAAAATAAAAAAATCGTCTACATATAATGCAATTATTGTAGTGAAATTCTTATTAATCTTTGTAAATATACATGGTTCTAATTTAGATTTATCATAACCCAAATTTCTAAGAAAAATATCTACTCTTTCATACCAGGCTCGTGAAGCCTGTTTGAGACCATATATTGCTCTGTTCAGTTTCAAAACTTTATTTGCACTTTCATTTACTTCAAAACATTCAGGCAAAGCCATATATACTTTCTCTTTCAAAAAACCATTTAGAAAAGCAGTAGTAACATCCAAATGTAAAATTTTTAAATTCAGTCTAACTGACAGAGCAATCAACAGTCTCAATGTAGAAAATCTCACAACAGGTGAAAACATTTCACTAAAATCAACACCTAGTTTCTGCGTGAAACCTTTAGCTACTAAACGAGCTCGATACTGCACATTATTTTCAAAATCAGTTACGCTGAACACCCACTTAGCTGCACTATTCTGCCACCATCAGGAACATCTACCAGCTCCCAGGCACCATTGACTTCAAAAGAATGCAGTTCATCTTGTATCGCCTGTCTCCATTTTTCTTTGTCTGGTCTCGCCAATGCGTCTCGAACTGTTGTTGGATCACCTTCAAGATTGTCTGTGTCTCCCAAACTTAAATATATTACATAATCTTCAAAATGTTTAGGTTTTGGGACTCTATCAGACCTTCGGAGAGTTCCTCGGTTTTCCTGATTTCTCCCTATAAACTCGTCATCATCATCATCATCATTTTGCAGCCCTTCCGTTTCGCTCCAACTGTTACTGGAATATTCTTCATCATCAGTGTCTCCCACTGTAATTGCGCTTTCTAATGATGTTTCAGGAGATATTTCATTTGTCTCATGAATAAGCTCTTTATTTGCGTCATTTTCCACAATGACGTTTTCACAATCATACTTAGAGTTTTCCATTATAACAACATCTCTGCTGGTAGTCACCAAATTTTTTATAGGATTATAGACTCTATAGCCTTTGATGTTGTCACTATAACCGACAAGAATGTGTTTTTCAGCCTTCTTATCCCATTTCAGACGTTTCTCTTTAGGCACATGCACCATCACCGTACTACCAAAAACTCTGATATTACTGAGATTTGGCTTCACCTGTCCATATTTCATAAGGTGTTTTCGGTAAATCTGCTGCAAGTGACCTATTTCGTAGATATACTGCGGTATTCACTGCTTCGCCCCAAAAACGCTTTTCCAGCTCGCTATCAAATAATAAACACTTGGCTTTTTCCACAATGGTTCTATTCAACCTCTCCGACATTCCGTTTTGTTCAGGTGTGTACGGATTAGTCAACTGATGTAAAATACCTTCAGTCTTCAAGAAATTTTCAAACTCCTTACTGCAGAATTCACCACCATTGTCAGATCTTAGTGTTTTAATTTTCATGCCTTTTTGGTTTCTACAAAGCTTTTGAATTTTTTGAAATAATCAAAAACTTCGCTCTTAGCCTGCAGGAAATACACAAATACCATCCTACTAAAATCATCCTGAAAAGTGAGGAAATATTTAGATCTGCCTATAGATTTGTTTTCCATCGGACCACATACATCTGTATGGATAACATCTAGAAAATTGTTGGCTCTAGATCCTCTGGATGAAAATGGAAGCTTTGACTGCTTTCCTTCACAACAAACCTTACAGTTTTGTTTCTTCGTGTTGGCCACACCTGGATACAATACAATACAATTTATTAACATCAATCAAGATTACACATCCATTATAAATATATAAAAAATGTATAAACATATCAGACTAGTCCAGGACCTTAAACTAAACTAAAAGACAAACTACAAAATAAAATACATATCAATTAAGTATAGATGAAGTATCTATGTGAAGATTTCAGAAATTCAAGAATTCCTCAGTGCTATAAAATGCATTTTCAATTAAGAACATTTTCAATTTGTTTCTGAAAGACATTTCTGTGGTAGCTTTTACAATGTTCATTATTTTATTATAATATTTAATTCCGTCGTGATTGGGTGAGTTCTGACCTACTGCTAGTCTTGAGTAAGGTTGGTGTAAATTTGATTCTGAACGGTATTATACGAGTGTATGTCTTTATTCTTCATGAACTTATGTTCATTATTTTTATGTATAGTATCACTTGAAAAGATAAAGGCTTGCAAGGTTAATATTTTAGATTCTTTGAATAGTTGTCGGAAGATGATGATGGAGCAATATTATACATTGCTCTCATTACTTTTTGTGCTATAAATGTCTTTTCTAAATGTGGTGAAGCACCCCAAAGTAATAGTCCGTATTGAAGAACTGATTGCACTAGTCCAAAATAGAGTAATCTCAGGACATCAAAGGTAACTGTATTTCTTATGTTTTTTATAACGTAACAAGTGGTACTTAGTTTGGATACTATCGTGTTTATATGTGTTTCCCATGTTAGTTTTGGATCAAGAGTAAGTCCCAGGAATTTAAGGGAGGCAGTGCTCTGTATAGATTTACCATCTAAATGTAAATATAGATCATAGTCTGGTGATTTCGTTTTAGGTAAGAATCGCATGAAATAAGTTTTTGAAACATTCATCATTAGTCCATTTTGATTACAGTACTGTTTTAACTCTCTGGATGCTTCGTTACTATGCTTAACTAGACTTTCAATTTCATCACTTGACATTAAAATATTTGTGTCATCAGCATAAAGTATTTTTTGATCAGGAATAGTGCAGAATGTGTTTATACCACTTATAAAAATTAAAAAAAATAGTGGCCCCAAAATGGAGCCTTGGGGTACTCCTATATCTGATTTTCCGGGGTTTGATTTAATGTCATTGATTATAACGGTTTGTGTCCGGTTTGTGAGATACGACTTTGCCCATTCCTTCTAATTTCTGCAGTAGCAGGTTTCGATCAATCGTGTCGAACGCACGGCTCAGGTCATAAAAAAGTCCCAATGTGTTTTTTTTATTATTTAATGCACTATAAATGAATTCTAAACAATCAGAAATAGCTGATATGGTGGATTTTTGTTTTCTAAAACCATGTTGAATGAGGGAACCAATTTGAACTGTTCCAGATAATTTGTTAGTCTGTCTGAAAGATTTTTGAGATTTGACTCTGAACACATATTAGTCTACAGTTTTGTATATCAGAAGAAGATCCTTTGTTTTTAAAGATTGGTACACCTTTGGACTCTTTTATGTCTGGAAAAGTACCCGATAGGAATGATTCATTAACAAGAAATGACAGTGGTTCAGCAATAAATTCTGAGACTGATTTCAGGATTAAACCATTGATACCATCTACCCCGAGTATTTTTACTGAGTTGTTCTCATTAATACAGTTTTAATTTCTTCCGTAGCGTGTGAAGGTAGAAACTTAGATGATATTTATCAATTTTCATGTCATAGTCTGGTAATGGACAGTTCTGAGTTGACCCTAAAAGTAGTTGTTGATATAGTTTGTTTATCAACGCTTATGCGTTAGATGAATTCCCTGAAAATCAGGGAGAGTTGTAGGTCTTTTGTTGTAATTTCCTGTATTTTCTTTTATTACCTTCCAGCTTTCTCGTACTATATTATTTGAGTTTAAGAGTCGATTATTATTTTGTTGTTTTTGGTAGCTTTTCACAAGGTTTTTATATTCTGTTTTGAAGCGTTTATATCTCTGAGTGTAATGTGGATCGTTCAATTCTTTTTTCAGTTTTTCCATCTCGCATAGTTGATCGTGCATCTCTTTAATCTTTGGGGAGTACCATTTATTTTTCGAGCTCCTGACAATTGTCTTTTTTATTGGAAACGCTACATTATAATAGTATAGGAGAGTATTATAAAATATAGAAAACTGATCATGAAATGACACTGCATTATATACTTCATACCAATCTTCTTTAGAAATTAGAGTTTGGAAAATTTCAATATTTGATTTAGACAAATTTCTCTGATATTTATATTCAACAATGTTTTCCTTTGGATTTACTATTTTGAAAATACCAATTTGATAGGAATGGTCAGAGAAAAATATATTATTTACACTCGTATAATCAACATCCATGTCAGAAAAAATATTATCAATGCAGGTAGCAGAATAATGTGTTATTCGAGTTGGTTCTTCTATGTGATGATATATATTATATTCACCCAGTAAATTGATTAATGAATTTTTTTGGTTGCTACTTACTAGAAAGTCTACATTGAAATCTCCACAAATGACATATAAATTATCTCCATCATAAATATCAAACATTAATGATTCCAACTTCGTAATGAATGATTTAAAGTTCGAAACTTCAGGTGTCCTATATACTGTTAGGATATACAAGTATTTTTTTGTACCAAAGAGTTTCATTCTTGCCCCACATACTTCAAATTCACTTTCGGCGCTTTTCGTTGATAAGGGTATCGGTTCAAAATTGAGATTGTTATTAACGTACACACATACGCCACCTCTCTGTTTATTTTTTCTTGTAAAGTAGGACACTAGTTGAAAGTCTCTCAGGGTAGTTGCTTTCAATTTGTCCTCACAAAGCCAATGTTCACTGATGCAAAGGACATTTACATTTTGAGTTTTTAATATTATACTGAGATCATTGGATTTACTAGCAAGTCCTCCCTGTATGTTCAGATGCATAAATGTGAAGGGTTTTCCGTTATTATTATTTTTTGTAGCTCTATTGCCCATTTTCTCTAATCTACACTGCGTTGTTATATTGTGATGTTCTTGGGGTAGATGTGTTTCCGACTGTATTTCTATGTTGTCTGAGATTATTGTAGTGATTTTGGCTGGATACTCCATATAGTCGGGTGCATGAGAGTTAGATGTGAAGTTTTTCAAAAATCCTTATCATTTTGTTCATAATTGTGGTATTTTCTAAAGTCAAACCTTCTATATGCAACTGACTTTGGCAACGTAGATGGTTTATATATTTCATTCTTGAGGTCATAGTTGATTCCAAACATGAAACATTTATTTTGATATTCTTCTGTCGGTAGTTCCTTAATTACGATATCAGCATGGTGAAATATTTCTTGATCTCTGATGAATTTAACTATTTTATCAGGAGTGACGTGACGTTTTACTCGATAGAGATATAGCCATATTTTGCTTTAGACTCCAAAATCGTTTTGCTTATCGTTTTCACCAATATTTTTATGTATTGTTTTATTTCTTTTATATGTGACTGTCTTGAAACCATTGTTATCTTCAGATACCTCATTTTTCTCCTTTTTCTCCATATAAATGAGATGAGATGAGATAGTTTAGCCCTTCAACAATTCCTTTTTTCATCTTGTTCAGATATTCACTGTTCACCTAATCTCCGATGCCAGAGATGAGCCGTTTCAGTCACAGTCAACAAACACTTTTCCAAATTGATATTGTTTAGTTTATAAACTCCATCTTTCAGGTCAGCTGTGGCTACAAGTTCACATTGTTTGTTGAAAATCCTACAGCCCTTGGATTCAAATTCGATAGTATTTCCATTATTGATTAGTTGACTTACAGATAGTAAGTTTGTGGTCAAATCAGGAACACACAACACATTTTTCATTGTTGTCAAACGAATCTTTTCCAACTATTGTTTGCAAGTTTACATCACCTGAACATGTGACTGGGACCTTCATTTCATTCGCTACCATGATCTCTTTAGTGCTTGTCTGCACGAGATTTTCAAGTAGATTTTTATTGGCTGTCAAATGTACACTCGCACCAGAATCCACATACCAATCATCTTTGTTGAAACTTCCATTCAGAAAAACAGCACTGAAAGCATTCGATGATCTGGATTTCGAATCATTTTCTGGATTTGGACATTTATTTTTGAAGTGCCTCTTTTGTTTGCATTTGTAACATTTGACATCTTTCAGGTCCTTCTTAACTTTGCCAATGCTGCCATCTTTCTGTTTACTACCGTTGCTACTATAGAAACCTTTTGTAGCAAATGCCCTGCCAGTGTGACCAACATCACTTTCCATGTCCAGCAGTTTCGTTTTTATAGAATCCGTGGTAATGGCGATCTCGGAATGTTCAATCGCCATTATCATTGGTGAAAACTTTTCCGACAAACCTGCTATCAATAACGAGCCGATCCACTCATCGTCTATTTTGAAACCAGTTCCTCGTAACGTCTGTCCAGTTTCCACTATTTGATTCACGTAACCGGCCATTGGGTCACTGTTTTCTAACCGTGTAGAAATCAAATTCCTGAGTAAACTTATTTTCCTAGTGAAACCAGAGTCGTCAAATAGCGATTTTAATTTTGTCCAGAGTTCCACTGTAGTTTTCGCCTCCTTGATGTGAATGTATAAAGATGCATCGATGATCAAGATAATCTTCGCTTTTGCCTTGGCGTCATCATCGGCAACCACCTCTGTAACACATTTCCAAAGTCCCTCCAAGATTAGGAAATTTTCAACTGCAAATGCCCAGTCTGAATAGTTTTCACGTCCTTTCAGTTTCACGACATTTACTATATAGTTAGCAGCCATACTTGTGCTTTACAAAGAAAACTTAATACCGTTTCACTAATGGCGGCGCTGGGCCCATAACCTGTTGAAATGAAACACGCTGGTTGAATTCTAAGCACAGACTGACTTAATAGTATATCACTAATAGGTACAAACATATCCACACTTGCCACCACCATCGATTTGTTGACACAATATGACCAACTTAAAAGAACATACAGCTGGCGCTGCAATATTTAGGGCTAATTTTCAACAAATAGAGCTGTTAAAGCTGATTTTGAATAAATATTTCAAAATTAGAATCCATCATGAGACATCTAGTAAATTAGATTCATCAACAGTACGAGTCAGGAGCATTTTAACAAAAACAGCTTTATTTCGTAATCAATAAAATATATGTGTTTTCCATTCCGAATCTTCCTGAGTTTCAAATGTATGTTGCCTTAGATTATCATAATTTAGTTCGCAATATTTTTATTCCTATTTTGAATTGGAAATATCAAATAATAGAAGCCTACTTAAGTAATATTTTGTTCCAGAGATATGAGCATGGCCCTAGTTTCATGATCACCCAGTATATTTGTTTGAAGGTTGTAGACGATGTGGTAACTTGATTACTATTGTTTCGGACGTCCATCGTCTTGATGTATTTAAAAGGTTTTCACGACATTTCGAATGCTTGTATCTGCAACCGTCTTCAGGTGAATACTGACAAGTTTAGGTGCTACTTACCAATTTATATAACTGTCGGCGCAATGATGCGTGCAATTCCGCCATGTGCAGCGGTGCGTGTAATTTCGCGCGGTGTGGTGGTGCGTGAAGTTTCGCGCCTCTGCAGCCTGCCAGAAAGAGCAATCAGGGGTTTCCATACGTTCTTGATCTCAACGCTTGGTTGACTAAAGGCTTTATTGGCTTCGATGTAGGCGGCCTCTTTGAACTTTCATTTGAACCAATGCTCCTCTCTATGTAGAACACTTGCGTCGTTTCATATAACTCGATGGTGCTCAGTCCAGGCGTGGTCAGCGATTCCCGATTTTGATGTTTCTCCACGTTGAGTCCATTTCTTGTGCTCATCCAATCCTACCGATAATGGTCTCTTTGTCTCTCCAATGTAGGAATCTCCGCATTCACATGGGACTTCATATATGCAATTCTTACTGATTTCATTTTTGTTGTCAGGTTTGGTCTTGGTCAGGAAACTCCGTAAAGTACTGCCGGATTGGAAGCAGCTCTTGATGTTGAACTTGTTTCCGATCCTTCTGATCTTCTCGGAGACACCTCTGATGTACGGAAGGCAGATCACTGTGCTTTGTTGTTGCTCTTCAGATGTCTTCGTTCTCCGGAGTTGTTTCAATACTTCTTCTAGGAGTTTCTTGGGATATCCATTCCTGTGGAGGTCCTCTCTGATGTGGTTTAATTCGGCATCTAGTGACTCCACGTCGTTGCATATGTGCGTCACTCTCTCTACCAATGTTCTAACGATCCCTCTCTTCGTCGAACTCGGATGGTTGGAGCTGTAACTGAGGTACTGCCCCGTATGTGTCTTCTTTCTGTAGACGGAGGTGCGGATTTCATTGCCTATTCTCTCAATGTTCACATCGAGGAAGGGTAAGGCACTGTTGGTTTCCATTTCCATCGTGAATTTGATCGAATCCCTGATTCTGTTAATTCTTGAGAAGAAATCCTGGAGATGTTTGTCTCCGTGATTCCATATAATGAAGGTGTCATACACGTACCTCAACCACAGCTTTGGTTTGTATTCTGCCTCCCGTATAGCCAATTCCTCGAACCACTCCATGTATATGTTGGCGATGATTGGAGAAAGGGAAGATCCCATCGGGAGTCCGTCGACTTGAGAGAAGAATCGGTCCTTTTCCTGGAAATATGAGTTCTGCAGTAATTCCAATATTGCGTGGGTGGGAAGGTCAGTCCTCTCGTGCAGCTGGTCATCCTCTTCGAGTTTACTTTTGATGAGACTGAGAGATTTCTCTATAGGGACATTGGTGTAAAGGCTCTCCACGTCGAAGCTGATGAAACGATATTCTGGTCCAAGTTCAACATCTGTGATGGTGTCAACGAAGTGCTTGGAATTCTTGACGTATGAACTGCTATTTCCTTGTAAGGGTTGTAGTATCGGTAGGAGGTATTTCGATAACTTGTAGGTTGGTGAGTTCCGTGAGCTGGTGATCGGTCTCAGTGGCATGACTGGTTTGTGGGTTTTTGGAAGCCCGTAGAGATGCGGTGGTTTGCTGTAGTGTGGCGTTAGATGTGATCGTTCGTTGTCTGGAATGAAGTGTTTGAATTTCCTCAGAGTGTTGTAGATCTTCCTTTCTATAGTGGGTGTCGGATCCTTCTTCAAGAGTTTATAGTTCCCTGTGTGGAGTAACGACTCTATCTTGTCATCATATGTTGTGGTGTCCATGATAACCGTGGCGTTTCCTTTATCGGCTGGAAGAATCTTTATGGATGAATCCTTTTGTAGAATTTTCAGGGCCCTCTGTTCCCCTGCAGTGATGTTACTCCGGGGATTCCTCTCCTTCTCGAGTGTCTCTCTCACTTTCCATCTGAACTCTTCTGCCTGGATGGGATTCATTCTGCTGCTGGTTGACTTTACAGAGCTTACAATGTCCAGGATAGGTATTGTTTTAGGTGCAACTGCAAAGTTCAATCCCTTTTCCAGCAGGGACTCCTCTACTCCTGTAAGTGGTTTAGTTGAGATATTAATAATGGTTTTCTTACCTTTGCTGCTGGTTTGTGGAGACCGTGTTCTCCCTGCTATTCGATTCCATTTCTTCTGATGCCTCCTCTCTTCTTCCTGGCGGATTCTCGCGCATCTATTTTCAATCTTGGCAAATATGGGTTGATTGTCCTCCTCTAAGGTGTACTCTCTGATTTCTTGAAACAACTCCGGAGAATGAAGACATCTGAAGAGCAACAACAAAGCACAGTGATCTGCCTTCCGTACATCAGAGGTGTCTCCGAGAAGATCAGATGGATCGGAAACAAGTTCAACATCAAGAGCTGCTTCCAATCCGGCAGTACTTTACGGAGTTTCCTGACCAAGACCAAACCGGACGACAAAAATGAAATCAGTAAGAATTGCATTTATGAAGTCCCATGTGAATGCGGAGATTCCTACATTGGAGAGACAAAGAGACCATTATCGGTAGGATTGGATGAGCACAAGAAATGGACTCAACGTGGAGAAACATCAAAATCGGGAATCGCTGACCACGCCTGGACTGAGCACCATCGAGTTATATGAAACGACGCAAGTGTTCTACATAGAGAGGAGCATTGGTTCAAATGAAAGTTCAAAGAGGCCGCCTACATCGAAGCCAATAAAGCCTTTAGTCAACCAAGCGTTGAGATCAAGAACGTATGGAAACCCCTGATTGCTCTTTCTGGCAGGCTGCAGAGGCGCGAAACTTCACGCACCACCACACCGCGCGAAATTACACGCACCGCTGCACATGGCGGAATTGCACGCATCATTGCGCCGACAGTTATATAAATTGGTAAGTAGCACCTAATCTTGTCAGTATTCACCTGAAGACGATTGCAGATACAAGCATTCGAAACGTCGTGAAAACCTTTTAAATACATCAAGACGATGGACGTCCGAAACCTTTAGTAATCACCCAGTATATTGTTGATATTTGGATGATCCATAAACGAGTGCAACTTTGGAGATCATTCCCTTTATCTTCCATTCGTATTGCTAATGTGAAATGAAATAACTACCTCCTAACCTTTTTAAAGACATGCTTTTATTTAAGCCGTGTACTAAAACGTATAAAATAATTTTAAGTCATTGCTGACAATGACTGAGTTATTTGGTTTCAAAAAGCTTGTCACGCGAATTGTAATAAAATTAATTCTTCGACAAGTTGTTACTTACCAACCAATCATTGTCCAATGAAATTAATTGGTACCTACTTTTATAGCGCGACAAGCTTTTTGAAACCAAATAATTCGACAAAAAATAATTAAATCATTGTCAGCGATAGCTTAAACTTATTTTATACGTTTCAGTACACGGCTTAAATAAAAGCTTGTCTTTAAAAAGGTTTTTTATTGTTTGCTTTTTAGTTATATCGCTTTAATCTGTTCATTTCTAATAGAGCCGTGTTATTTCAATGTCATGATCTCCGACCCCAAAATTTCACACACACCAATTTTGACTAGAACCATAATCACAAAACTCTTCCGCCATCTTGGATTTATAGATTTTGACAAAAAATTCACGCATAATCTCTTAACCTGAAAACCCCCACATACCAATTTTGAATGAAATATGACCATTATCAGAAAACTCGTCCCCCATCTTGGGGCCGCCATCTTGAATTCATAAATTTTGACAAAAAATATCCGAGAAAACCGCCGCATACAAATTTTGAATCAAATCGGACCATAATCACAAAACTCGTCGTCCATCTTGGGGGGCGCCATCTTGAATTCATAAATTTTGACAAAAATTTCAAAATCTCCGACCCGAAAACCCCGCATACAATTTTGAATCGAATCGGACCATAATAACAAAACTCGTCCTAATCTTGGGGACACCATCTTGAATTTATGAATATTGACAAAAATTTCATAATCTCCAACCCCGAAAACCCCCGCATATCAATTTTGAATCGAATTGGACCATAATCACAAAACTCGTCGTCCATCTTGGGGGCGCCATCTTGAATTCATAAATTTTGACAAAAATTTCATAATCTCCGACCTCGAAAACCCCCTCATACCAATTTTGAATCGAATCGGACCACAATCACAGAACTCGTCCGCCATCTTGAATTTATGAATTTTGACAAAAATTTCATAATCTCCGTTCCCGAAAACCCCCACATACCAATTTTGAATCGGATCATAATTACAAATCTCGTCCGCCATCTTGGAGCCGCCATTTTGTTTTTTTCTCTAACAAAAATTCCATAATGCTTTGCCACCGGAATTATATATAACAAGTGAAACTAAATAAAATCTTGTAATAAAAAGTATAATCTTCAATATGATATAGAATATGTATATGAATCTAAAATATATTCATTAAAATACTAGAATCGAAAGTTGTTTTATTGTCCCTCTTATCTTTTTCAGTTCTGTTATATCAAAAGTGCAGTGTAAATTTTTCATTGCTTCAAATGTAGAAGTAATAATTATTTTTCTTTTAGAATCGACCTATTTAATGAAGACAAACACATATTTTATGAACACATCAGATCTGTATATCACAAGTTTTGCCAAAGTTTTCATAATCATATGAAACTCCACATATTTTTCTTTTAATCAATACCTATATTAATTAAATTGCGTGCGCCACTGTCGTTGGAGGAAAGGTTACAGTCTATCGCAGGTCTCCTCCTTCCTCGCAACCCGCGCGCCCACAAACTGAGCGGCTTCAAAACAATCTATGTTGCTAGTATTGGATTGCTGAGTCCATTATATATTTATACGTCCATGGGGGCTTACCCGATGGACTCAACTGGTTGTTTGAATTCAGGCTGTCAAACAACTCATCCAGAAATAGAATGAGCTCTGCAGTATGAGTGGCTTCCTTTTCTAACTTGTGCTCTGCGTCAATATCTGAGAAACAAAGATAACAATATATTTAAAGAATAAAGAAGTATTAAAAAAAACTGTCCCAAGATTATAATGCTTATTTGATCATATGATAAATAGCCGGCCACACACACAGGTACTTTTGAACGCTCTTGGCTCGTTGCATATCGGCACACGGATCGAACTCGTATGTTAAGGGGGGAAAATACCCACGCTCTAAGTACGCACGCCTCGCGCGACGTCCAAGATAACAGTTAAATATTTTTCGCGTGTGTGGAGCGTTGTTATTGTTTTGTTCAAAAATTTTGTAATTTTATCATGGCAGACACAAGATTTTGGACTAAGGAGATTTTAACGCAGTTTATAGAAATAAATAGAAAACATCCAGCGCTCTGGATGGTGAAAGGCAAGGATTATACCAATGAAAATTTGAAAGACAAAGGTCACCGTGAATTAATTGAATTGTGTAAGCAAGTTATAATAAACCCCGATAAAAATTTTGTTTTTAAAAAAATTCAGTCTATACGAAGCTGCTTCAGAAAAGAACTAAAAAAAGTGGAACAATCCAAAAGAAGTGGAGGTTCGGAGGATGATGTGTATACACCAGCCCTTTGGTATTTTGATTTACTACTTTTCACACAGTAAAACATGTTCTAGTAGCATATCAAACTTGGATGATCAAGAAACCTCTGATACTTTTCAAGATCTACGAAATGAAATTGATAAAGAGACAGAAACACAAAAAGAGACTGGAGACGAAAAATCCGACATAGAAGAAAAGTAGCAAAGAAAGGAAATGCAGAATTTTTCAAGGGTAATTTTATATTTAGCAATGTTTGTTGAAAATACATATTTAGGCTTTTCCTTTTCTCAACATATCATCTTGAAAATCTACCTTACCTACACCATTAAAATACTCTAGATATTTTTCTCTGTTAGTTTTAGCTTCTAGGCATACATTCCTGTTGTTATGGAGAGATAAACCAGTAAAATTATCTTCATTTTGGTTCCTATTTGTTTCCAATAGTTCAGTCCTGTCCTTATCACAAGCAGTCCCAAATGCGTAACGAGAACTTTTTTTAACAGATAATTATGAAGAACACATATGGCTAGTACAATATAATTTATTTTCTCAGGGTATACACTGATGGCCGTATGTAGAATTCGAAATATTGAAGCTATGAGACCAAACGAATTTTCGACAATATTTCTTCCTCTAGATAGTCTATAATTAAATATCCGCCTGTTATATGTTAGTTCTCTCTGGGGAAAAGGTTTCAATACATGTTTGTGTAATGCAAATGCTCTCCTATAAATATTGAATTCAAACCATATTCATTTTCAACATTGTCGGGCAAACTAAGAGCACTATTTTGCAGGTTTTCATATATATATTCTATAACTCCTCCATCTAATAGTCTTCCATTTTTACCAACATCAACAAAGATAAATTCTCCTTTAGCGTTAACTAAGGCCATAAGCACTATGCTGTAAAATCCTTTATAGTTGTAATACATAGCACCAGTGCCAGGTGGTGGCTGAATTCTGATATGCTTCCCGTCTAATGCCCCTCTACAATTAGGTACTTACCAGCGGTCTTTGAAATCTTTAAATATGCATTTCCATTCTTCTTTGTCACACGGAAACTGAAAAAAAATATATATTCAAGTTAAAACAAACAGTTACTACGTATACAATTATTTAATTTTGAAACTCATTTCTTTTACAGAGTCCCGATCCCAAAAAACGACTGTTAATAGCAGATTTATAACAAACCCACAGTCAAAAAGATTTAAAACTTCAATTCGCCACAGTCGAGTCACACCAAAATATCTAACACGTTAGAAATCCAAGCTCGCGCTAATTTTGATCAAGTATGTCAATATTTCTCTCCATAAACACACATTTTTGGTATGTACGTCAAAGACTCTCATCAAAGTATTGCCATTTAATATTTTCGTTAATGGACAACAGCGTTCTTGGCTCGCCACAGACTTGGCTCGCATGCTTTGCATGGGCCATGCTAAAACCTTCCCTAAGAAGATATGTGTGTGGCCGGATAACGTCATGAAAACGGACCTTTTGGGGACCAAGGACACAGAAAGTGAACATAAACCCCAAAAACCAATTCAACGCATTATTCCCGTGATAAAAAAAACAATTCAAGAAAGGAATCGTATCGTATCGTACGGACAAAATTATAAAACAATAATATCTACAGATAAATAGGTAGGTGTTGATAATTTTCAAAATGTTTTGATTATTTTGTGTATGTATAACACTCACAAAGTATTTTTCCTTTTATATCAATGAATATATATTTTACTTACTCCACAGAGCAATTCTTTTCATCAAGGATCCAACTTGGTGGCTATATACTTGCATGCAACAGGACACCTCCATTTTCTTAATTTTGTCTTTAATAACATGCTGGTCAGTGAGTTTTGGACATATCCTCTTTTCTTCAGATGTATCTAGAAGGTAAAACTTCTAAATGTGTTCCCATTTTGCAACCATTTGTCGACCTTCTACAGTGAAATGAAGGTTTTTCGTTAATACATTATTCCTCAAGCCGTTAAAAAGATGCGGTACATCATAGAGAGGAAGTAGTGGTTTTAGGCCGGATGTGCGGGCACTCCCCCCCCCCACGACCTTGCAGCCCATTTCATTTGATCTTGACCCCCCCACTGTGACCTTGAGATGGGGGGGTGAAGGTCTTGTATCACATTGAAGTGTGCTTGTGGTAGATCGTGTGGTGTTCGCATGACCTTGTGTGTAAGAGGGATTCATTTTTCGTTGACCTTGTAACGATACTCGATGAGTAAGGGATTGCGCATTCATTTTGGTATGCACGAGAGTGCGATGTATGGCTTTCGATCCAGCATCAACGCCACAGAGGGGTCTATTGATTTTATACATTTGGCATTCAGCCACCCTAGCCGTTGCGATGATTCTTTTATGCAATGGGAGTCGAGCTGATTCATATGCATGACCTTCAACTGCTATCCAAACGTTTCAGCACTCCACAATCGAGATTGCAGAGAGTGTGATTATGCGCAGGATCGATTGATTTTTCATATGTATGGCCTTCATTCACCGTAACGCTATTTTATTTTGGGATACATCCTAAGAGTGGGAGGAGTGTGACATTCGTTGCACTGCTACATAAAAGGGGTGTGTGAGTGCACACAATCAGTTGCTCTTTGTGTCGTCGACTATTAAGAGTTCAAAAGATGTATTCTTGTAATTTTGGTAAATCATTTATTCGGAGTTATAGTTTGCTTCGTCATCAACGTGAAAGTTGTCGAGGTGGCCCTTCAACGGAGCGTGTGAAATTGGATAATGGTGATAACTCATCGCCAGTTACACCTCCACTGCCATTGCATACATGTGAATGTTGTAATGTGATAATACCCTATTGTCAAATCAATTCGCACAATAGAACATTAGCACATAGGACGAATTCATGTGTCCATTTGGGTAATGGCGTGCACATGATCAAAAATGCTCCCAAGCGCCGCATTGTAAGCTATAGAGTGAGTAGCGATAATGAGTATACTGAGTAAAGCCCATTTTTCAATGAGATCAAGCACAGAGTTATTGGACTATTGGAAAAAACCATCAAATTACACCACTCGATCAAGGTCAACATGGAGGCGTTTGGCAGTTGTGATACAAACCCAGGAATTGACAGACGTCAAATCATTCAACTCCCCGAACCGAATTGCCGATCGATCCAGCAATTTGAATGTATTATTCGAGACGTTTCGCGATATCATCATCTCTCAAACTACGGAATTTGAGGAGCGTGATTCAGGTTAGTTGCAACATAATTGCGTGTATGGAAAATGTCCTTCATAAAAATGTATTTGTTCTAGGATGAAGTTGTGAAAAAATTATGTTCCTTGAGGTGAATATAAATGAATATAGTCCTCTTGGTGGATCATCATACATGAAGTTGCCGGAATACATCGGAATGAAAAAAGGCGTGGTCAATGTGAAGAATGAAGACCAATGCTGCTTTGCATGGGCTGTGACATCCGCATTATTTCCCACAAACAATAAAGTGTCGGAGACATCATCATACCCCCACTATAATACCGTCTTGGATGTGACAGGTATACATTTTCCAGTTAAATTGCGAGATATAACAACGTTTGAGTGTTTAAATGATATTTCAATCAATGTGTATGGTTTGTAGTCTAAAATAGAGAACAAAAAAGTTCAATATGAGGTTGTGGGTCCATTGCGATTCTCTCAAAGAAAGCTCGGAAGACATGTCAATTTGTTGCTTATCACTGATGAGGCAGGAAATAGTCATTATTGTTGAATAAAACATCTTTCAAGGTTGGTGTCTAGCCAAATCTCGGCACATGAACATAAAAAATATTTCTGTGATGGATGCTTATTGTATTTTTCCAATGCACGATTGTAATCATGTGTCTACAACAATACCGCGAACTGATTTTAGGGTTAATAAACGAGTGAACCGAACCCCGAACTCCCATACACGAATAGAACCTTTCAACCCGAAGTGTACTCATTTGCTTATCTGATTAAATGTTCCTTTGACGATAAATTGACAAAATTTGTGACATATAGAGGCGGTGATGCTGCAAAGAATATATACAATCAGCATTTGAAGTATGCATAAACAAACGCCTGAAGAGGAAATTGAATTCCATAATGCCACCACATGTGGTATATGTGAAAAACCTTTCTCAGAGGGCGATGTCAGAGTCAGAGATCACTGCCATCTCACGAAAAAAAAAGATATCCAGCTGCACATTCTGCACGTACTTTGAATTTCAAGATTCCAAATTTCATTCCGATAATATGTCACAATATGAGCGGTTATGATTGTCATATGTTCATGAAGGAATTGTATGGGGGAAAAGACAGGGTTGATGTGATTCCTCAAACAAAGGAAAAATACATATCATTCACAAAACATATCTATACACATAGTTATCAATGTAAAGAGGGGAAAATGAAGAATCATTATTTGAAAATGAGATTTATAGATAGTTTCAAATTCATGTCGAATTCGTTGGAGAAATTAGGGACTAATTTGAGTGTTGAGCAATGTATAGAGATGTTGAAGTGTTTTCCTGAAACCAACAAATTCCATTTGATGAGACAAAAAGGTGTTTTTCCTTATAGTTTTGTGGATGACATTGAAAAGTTGAATGTTTCTAGTCTACCAACGAAAAATCAATTCTATGACAATTTGAATGAGGAACATGTATCCGATAAAGATTATTCGAGAGCTAAACGTGTTTATGATCTGTTCGAGTGTGAGAGTTTGGGAGAATATTCAGATTTATATTTAAAGTCTGATGTATTACTGCTGTATGTTTTGATACATATAAGTTAGATCCCGCTCAGTATTATACTGCGCCCGGATTATCTTGGGATGCAATGTTGAAATATACAAATGTTGAACTTGAACTTCGAACCGACATTGATATGATCAATTTAAAAAAAAAGGTATACGTGGGGGGATTAGTCAATGCAGTGAAAGGAAGCATATAGCAAATGATAAATAATAAGTTTTTACCTGATTTCGATCCCAATGAACTGTCATCATTTATTTCATATTTGGATGTAACAAATCTATATAGTCATAGCATGTCACAACCTCTACCTACCCGTGAATTTACATGGTTAACTCGCGAAGAAATTACTAACCTGAACATAATGGATATGACAGATAATAATTCATATGGATATGTTCTTGAGGTTGATATACATTATCCTCAAGAATTGCATGATAAACATTCAGATCTTCCGTTTCTGGTAGAAAGCATCACTCCCAATGGCAAAAGTAAAATAAAAAAATTGATTCCAAATTTGAATGACAAACGGGGGTATATAGTCCACTATAAGAACTTGAAACAGGCCTTAAATAATGTTTTAATCGTAATGCAGACTCATAGAATATTGAGATTTAGGCAGTCATGTTGGATGAAGTCTTACATCGATCTCAATACCCAAATGCGTAATAGATCCAACAATAAGTCTGAAAAATATTTTTATAAACTAATGAATAATGCAGTGTATGGCAAAACAATGGAAAACGTTGACAATAGAGTTGATGTAAGACGTGTAACACATTGGCAAAATGTTCGCAGAACTATGGGAGCGAGCACTCTCATCGCCCGACCAAACTCCAAAAGATTCAGATTTTTTCAGAAAACTTTGTTGCTATTCAAATGGGTAAAGTGAAAGTGCATTACGATAAACCAATGTACTTGGGATTCTGTATTTTGGAATTATCCAAAACAGTTATGTATGATTTTTACTATGAATGCATTAAAAGAGAGTTTGGTCAGAATGCTTCTCTTCTCTATACCGACACTGATTCGCTAATTTTAAAAGTGAATACAAATGATTTTCATGAATTCATAAAAAGCAATATAGACAAATTTGACACATCCAATTATGGGGAACAAAACAAATTCTACATTGCCATGGGGCCATGTGGACATTGAGTTTTATCAATGTGATCCCATGGAAAATATCCGAATGTGCCAGAACATAATTGATTCATTTGGTCACCAATATGATACAAATCCCGACGACGACAGTAAGTTGGACCTTCTCATCACATTATTGAATGCAGAAATGACGAACAAATAATTTTATATTCTCACAACACTCGAACGTTAATATATATATATATATATATATATATATATATATATATCATAGATCGGAAAATTTATGTTTATGGTAGTGTTATTTAAATGAAATCATTATTCCGTTGATCAGTAGTGTGGCTTTGTCATTCCATGTGGAAGGATGAGTAATGTAATAGACAAATTTGGTCGGAAAAGGAAATTTACTAATGCATCATCACTCCCAATGTCACATCGTCTCGAAGAAAAACTAAATGTAGCCAAACAACAAATTCTTGAAGCCACGAATACTAACATGCGATCATTGGTTGAAGAGATATCTGAGGACGTGTTGAAGTTCCTACAAAAAAAAATCTACCAACTCAAAACTACTTTCGATGAAAGATATGACGATCTATGTAAAAGGATTGAAGAGTTGGAGAAGAAAAATGCATCTGCAACCACTAATTGCACCGTCCACCTGGAGACTATCACGGTGTGAAGATTTCGAAAAAAGATATTATGAATCAGAAAAAAACATATTTGAAATGTATTTTGAGGAATAAACAATTATAAACCATTCATCAAATGATTTATTCCTACATGATTTTTTTTTCTTTTTTTATTCGGATTTATATTTAAAGTCTGATGTATTCGAGAATTTCAGAAGGATATACTTAGATACATATAAGTTGGATCCAGCTCAGTATTATACCGCACCGGGATTATCTTGGGATGCGATGTTGAAATTCACAGATGTGGAACTTGAACTTTTAACCGACATTGATATACATTTTTTCAAAAAAGGCATACGTGGGGGGATTAGTCAATGCAGTGAAAGGAAGCATATAGCGAATAATAAGTTTTTACCTGATTTCGATCCAGATGAATCGTCATCATTCATTTCATATTTGGATGCAACAAATCTATATGGTCATAGCATGTCAAAACCTTCACCTACCGGTGAATTTTCATGGTTAACTCGTGAAGAAATCACCAACTTGGACATAATGGATGTGGCAGACAATAATCCATATGGATATGTTCTTGAGGTTGACATACATTATCCACAAGAATTGCACGATAAACATTCAGATCTTCCTTTTCTGGTGGAAAGCATCATTCCTCCCAATTCCAAGAGAAAAATGAAAAAATTGATTCCAAATTTGAATGACAAACGGAGATACATAGTCCACTATAAGAACTTGAAACAAGCCATCAATAATGGTTTGATTGTAATGCATACCCATAGAATATTGAGATTTAAGCAGTCATGTTGGATGAAGTCTTACATCGATCTTAATGCCCAAATGCGCAATAGGTCCAACAATAAATCTGAGAAAGACTTTTATAAACTAATGAACAATGTAGTTTATGGCAAAACAATGGAAAATGTAGACAATAGAATTGATGTAAGACTTGTCACACATTGGCAAACTGCTCATAGAACTATGGGAGCGAGTGCACTCATTGCTCGACCAAACTTCAAAAGTAGCACAATTTTTTCCGAAAACTTTGTTGCAATTCAAATGGGTAAAATGAAAGTGCATCACGATAAACCACTGTATTTGGGCTTCTGTATTTTGGAATTATCCAAGACAGTTATGTATGATTTTTAGTATGAATGTATTCAGAGAGAGTTTGGTCAGAATGCTTCTCTTCTGTATACCGACACAGACTCGCTCATTTTAAAAGTAAATACAGACAACTTTTATGATTTTATAAACAGTAATATAGACAAATTTGATACATCTAATTATGGGGAACGAAATGAATTCAATATGACAGTAACGCCATCTGTCTTAGGTAATTTCAAAGATGAGTTTCCCGATGATCCTATAATTAGTTTCTATGGTACTGGTGCTAAAGCGTACTATGTACAATCACTTGAAACCGAAGTTAAGAGGGCTAAAGGTGTGAAAAGATCAGTTATAAAGAACCAATTGACTCCTGACGATTACAAAAAAATTGTTGAAAATGGCGGTAAAATTTTTAGGAAGATGAATTCCTTCAGAAGGATTTTACATGATATGTATACTGAGTTGAGAAATAAAGTGGCGCTCTCATTTGATGACGATAAGCGATTCATCATTCCTAACACAACACAGACACTACCTTGGGGACATAAAGATATAGAGTTCTATCAATGTGATCCCAACGAAAATATTCGATTGTGTAACAACATGATTGATACACTTGCCCAAGAATACAATACAAATCCCGAGAGTAGATTGGACCTTCTAATCACATTATTAAACGCAGAAACGAACTAATAATTCACAACATTCAAACGTCATATTTATATATATATATATCATAGTTAAATTGGAAAATTCATATTTATTCGTCATATATATGGAAACCATTATTCGATTGATCAGTATAGGTTTGTCATTATATGTGGAAGGATGAGCAATGTCATAGACAAATTCGGTCGCAAACGAAAATGTATTAAGGCACCAGTCTCACGTAGGCCTGCAGGCATTAACTTCAAGCCATAGAGAAACTAAAAATAAAGAGAGTGGTCAAACCTGCAGTAAAAGTTGGCACCACGTTTAGACAGTGGCGACATATCTCGCAACTGGCCGAACTAAATACAGTTGGTAACACCGATTGAAATAAGGCGGGGTTTTCAAATGTGTTACTTTTATATGATTGATATGATATATATTTTATAAGTGATCGATTTGCCATTCTTGTATTCCATATGAATGGTTGTATCATATGAAATACAGGAATGGCAAATCGATAACTAATAAAATATATACAGTAATCGATTCGTAGAATCTGTTAGTTCGTTCGTGGTTAAAATAAAGTTTCAAAGTAAATCTTCATTTAATGATATCAAGAACAAAATTAAAGATCTTATAAAACAAGAATAATAACTATAAAAACACATTTTATTGTATCTAGGACAAGGTACAACTACAGACAAAACAATAATAAAACTACAGACAAAACTAAATTAAAAATATTCTTCAGTCTCATCATCAAATCAACCAAAATAAAAACAAATTACATTTACAACAAACCTTCAATAATTTTGTTCATTTATTAGCACAAAGGAGAACGAGTAGGTATACCTAACAAGTACTCCAGTTTGATGATAATCTTCGTACTTCCTCAAATGGTGATAGGAAATGGAAACTGATGGACGGAAATATATCAGTTTGTGAAAAAATTTCTGCAACTGATGGATGGAAATAAGTATCAGTTTGTGAAAAGCAGCTTATATTTTACCTTGTGAAAGAATATTTCGAGGAATTTCAGCGTCACTCGAATAACAAAACATTCCATTTTCGACGTTGGATTCATAATTCAAGTCCATAGTATAATTTCTATAATTAATTTTTCGATGACAACAGTAGAATTATGCTGAAATTATTACGTGGTTTGTCATCTTCTGACAAATGTCGAAATTGGAAAATTATCATGTCAGTCGTCTGTTGATTGCGGGCAGCGCCTCCATGCGCGACTGGCCGTACCAAAAACTTGGTGGTCAAGATCGCCAATGTTTCAAACAGTCTCTTTATTTTTAATTTGTCTATGCTTCAAGCTCACATCGGATGGGCAGTATGACATGCAAGGAAAACGATTGAAGAATATTGGGCAACCAATGGAAGACCAAGACTGTGTAACTCGTTCATTTGTCAAAGAATTGTTTAATGATATATCTGAGGATGTGTTGAAAGTGTTACAAAGACAAATCATTCAAGTGCAGACAACACTCGAAGGAAAATATGACAATATATGTAAAGGGAAGAAGAAGAAAAGTACATGCACCGCTCACTTGGAGACCTTCACGATATGAATATACTGAATATATGTAAAATAGATTATGTAAAAAACATGTTTGTATCTATTTTTAAATATAATTTATGAATATGAATGATGTATATTTATTCTTAGTTCAGAAATGGTACACTTCTTCACCTTAATAAATAACTTGTAATATACATTGCAAAATGTATTGTACCTACAGTACTCATCAACAAGTGACATACTGAATGCTTCGTCACATAGACAAATTAAAAATAAAGAGACTGTTTGAAACATTGGCGATCTTGACCACCAAGTTTTTGGTACGGCCAGTCGCGCATGGAGGCGCTGCCCGCAATCAACAGACGACTGACATGATAATTTTCCAATTTCGACATTTGTCAGAAAATGACAAACCACGTAATAATTTCAGAATAATTCTACTGTTAATTGTCATCGAAAAATTAATTATAGAAATCATACTATGGACTTGAATTATGAACCCAACGTCGAAAATGGAATGTTTAGTTATTCGAGTTGACGCTGAAATTCCTCGGAATATTCTTTCACAAGGTAAAATATAAGCTGCTTTTCACAAACTGATACTTATTTCCATCCATTAGTTGCAGACATTTTTTCACAAACTGATATATTTCCGTCCATTTTTCCTTTCCCCATTTGGAAGTTTAAAGGTTTTTGGATACCTACTCGTTCTCCTTTGTGCTAATCAATGAACAAAATTATTTAAGGTTTGTTGTGAATGTAATATGTTTTTATTTTGGTTGATTTGATGATAAGACTGAAGAATATTTTAAATTTTGTTGTTTTTATTATTGTTTTGTCTGTAATTGTACTTGTCCTAGATACAATAAAATGTGTTTTTATAGTTATTAGTCTTGTTTTATAAGATCTTTAATTTTGTTCTTGATATCATTAAATAAAGATTTAACCACGAACGAACTAACAGATTCTACGAATCGATTACTGTATATATTTTATTGGTGATCGATTTGCCATTCCTGTATTTCATATGATACAACCATTCATATGGAATACAAGAATAACAAATCGATCACTTATAAAATATATACCATATCAATCATATGAAAGTAACACATTTGAAAAACCCGCCTTATTTCAATCGGTCCTACCAACTGTATTTAGTTCGGCCAGTTGCGAGATATGTCGCCACTGTATAAACGTGGTGCCAACTTTTACTGCAGGTTTGACCACTCTCTTTATTTTTAGTTTCTCTATGCTTCGTCAGTAGTGAAGAAACCATTGAAATGCCTTCAGTTAAATAGAAATGCAACTATAGGAGTTGGGATAAGCGTCCTCTGCGCGCTGAGGTGAGAACGTCAGCGCCCTCGGCAACAAACAACTTTCTAAGTGGGAGGGGCTAACTCCCCACTGCATAAATACCACAGTCCATTCCTCCAGAATTATGGGTATTATGGCTGGCAGGCACATACTATTGCGGGGTTGGAGCAATTGTTCAATACTCCATTCATTTTTTGATGTATTTGATATCAATATTTGTATATACACTATGTATAATATATCCAAGAGTTAAGCTGGATTTATAGTTAGACGGACTGTAAATGTAGACGCACTGCAAAAAGATCAACTATATAATTTATGTACTCTTGTTTATAAATGAACGTAAACGCATGACGTAACGTAAGTGAAACGGACTGGAACGGAAGAGTTGGCCAACTTTCATCTTTTACACTACGTTTCTTGCGTCCGGCCAATCAAAATAAAGAATTATGTGTGATGTTTTGTACAAGACCTGATTATTCATTAAATACTGGAACAGTCATTCTCGTATACTTAAAAAATTGATCTGGATCAGCAGTCTTCATCTTTAAAAAATTATTGTAGGCATTCTCTACTTTTCTATCACGGTGTATGGCTCTTGTTTTGTAACGTCATAGTCGCATAATTATTGTTCTCCGAGTTTGTGGGCACTTTTCCAATGCTACTGCACACAACAACAGTCCCACGGCACCAAGAAGCATACCTTCATATATTTCATAATACATTGTGACACAGAAAACGAAGCATAGATAAATATTTAGGATATAATACAAATCCAAACCAACACGCAGGCTGTTTATGATTCGTATAATGTGTAGGTTATGTTAAATGTCACTATCACTTCTACCCATGCGCAAAAATTCCGTTCCGTCGATTTATAAATTTAATAATATTTTACAGTCCGTTTGTTACGTATACAGTGCGTCTACGTTTACAGTCCGTCTAACTATAAATCCAGCTTTATGTCTGAGTTAATAATAACATTATAAATTGCAAACATTCATTTGGAATAACTAAATGAAATATAGAAATTTGTTTTATATTTAAAAAGTCGATAGTTTTCAAGGAATTGGTAAATAATATGATATGCCATGGATTGATAGTCCTCACTTTATGAATTTTCATACTCAATTGTGATGTTTATAATTTGTCACAGCGAACGCAGACTTCAACAAACACACTCACGCAACCAACCCCAGGGGAGCTGGCAAAATGCCCCGTTAGCAAGGAGTAAAACTGTCAATAAATGGACAAGAAATGAATTCGCTTTTCGCTTTGCATGCAAATATCTGATTGACTGATTGAGTTGGTTGATATACTACTAAATGCTTTGTCAGTATTGAAGGAACTAAGGAAATTCCCTCAGTTAAATAGAAATGCAACTAGAGGATACGTAGTATTATCCAAGAACTGGCAGCAGGTCATTATGATAATATTTTGGATGTCTAAAAACTGCACAACAGAACCATTGTCGAGATGTGTAGTTTCATGAAAAGGATACAGCAATATCATTACTTTCGAACTCAGATTCAACACAGTAGAAACCAAGCGAAATGTTAATGACACAAAAAGAACTAGAGGCACACCACCAGCTAAACAGTAATTTTGAGAATATTAGCCTTTTTCTCAACAAAAGTTTATTCTTCAACACATTCCATCAATGAACAATGTTATGCACGGCAAGCAAACGTCTAAGAATCACCCAATGCCCTAAAGAAGTCTGTTGAAAGACTTTTAAACCAATCAGCGTAGTAAAAGAACACACACAGATGCCTACTTAAAAGTATTATATCGAAGTTACTTTATACTAATTTTTGAAAGACTTAACTTGTCATTGATATAATTACATTACAATTTTACTATTAGATATATTTGATATGAACCTACATTATCAGTCGTATTATAGCTATAGTAATTGAATTTAAGACTAACAATTTATTATAAATCTCAATGATTATGTCGTTGAATAGAACACACGCTAGACTCAGTTCCGATCAAACAATTTTACTTTTCTGATCCTTCTTGCTTGGAATCTGAGAGTAATAATAAATATAGAGATGCTCTTGCTATTCAAAAACGAAAGATTTTCTCAGCAAATGGTATTCTTCGAACAGTCCATCATTAAGCTAAAAGAGGGAATCAAGAAGTGATATCGTCCCTACTACAAATGAGTGAAGTTTTTGTATAGCAAACTCCTGAAACCAATCAACTAAACAATGTTATGTGTAAGCAAACGTCTAAGAATCACCCAATGGCCTAAAGATGGAAACAATGACGATATAATTAAATCGAAAAAGTTCCATATATATGTATATGTGTTGAAAGACTTAAATTAATCAGCGAGAGTGAAAGAACACAGACAAATGTCTACTTAAAACTATTATATCGAAGTGTGATGAAAATTGAATTGATACTATTATAAATCAATGAATATTTTGCAACGTTTATACCTACTTGTCATTGAAATGTTATTACATTACAATTTTTACTGTTTGTTACGAAGGCGTAGAAGGGCCAACAACAAAATATTTTTCAAAATCATTTGGAATTGCCACTTTTAACTGACAATTGTCACTTCAAAGTGACAATTGTCACTTCGAAATGGCAATTCCAGATGTTTTTCAAGTGACAATTGACACATGAACGAAGTTTCAAGAGATAATTCGAAAAAATTGGAAATAGCAATTTTTTTAAATATTTTCCGTCTATTTAAAAATATCAAATTTTTTTCTTATGAATAGCTTGACTATACTGACAGATTTGCATTTCAATGATAAGGACAGAACTTTCTCATTTTCTCCTCACCAGAGGACACTATATTTAAAAAATAGGATTTTGTCAGAACCCATGCTGTTACATCGGTTCGTATCTAACAGTTAATTCCACGACCATTGTGATGACATAACACTTCAAAAACATCGTGTGAAAATATTCAGAATGAAATAGTGAGTCAAATTTAAGAAACTTATAATTTACATGTTTATGTGGGAAATGAAACACTCATCCACGATTATCATCTGGAAATCACATGTCATCACAATTGTCGTGGAATTCTGATATAACTGTTAAATACGAACCGATCTAACAGCAAGGGTTCTGACAAAATCCCATTTTTTAAATATAGTGCCCTCTGGTGAGGAGAAAATGAGAAAGTTCTGTCATTATAATTGAAATGCAAATGTTTCAGTTCAGTCAAGCTATTCATAAGAAAAAAATTGATATTTTAAGATAGATGAAAAAATATTCAAAAAAATTGCTATTTCCATTTTTTTTCAATTATTTTTTGAAACTTCGTTTATGTGCATAAAATTGAATTCTAAGTAACTTTTTCAAATAACTTTTTTTGATATCTTGCCATATTATTACATTACTTACATTACTTTCGTTAATCAACTTCAATATTCCCTGAAAGTTTAATAGATGGCGATCGCAAATTGCATCCAATACTTTTTCCATAGAGATTGACTGATACAGGTATATTCTGTAAAAAGCCGTTATTGAACGATCCGTTATCAAACGACTGTCGGTAGCCGGCTCTTAACGATGCGTGTGAACAATATGTCAAAAATACTTATTCCGTGAAAGGTGTCGCTAGAAATAACCTTAGCAATTTCAGTAAAGAGATCCAATGAATGTTTTCAGGATGGTTAATGATAATTTTTCGTTCCGTGCTGAATGTTGCTAACTTAACAACTGTTATTTCATAATCAAATGTCAGCACAGACCACATATACATATGTGGTCTGTTCTGTGAATGTCGGTATAGAATATGATGAGGTATTCGAAGATCGGGGAAGTTTGGATTTTATTAAAAAATCATGGAAAATACCTAAGTTAAGAGAAAACGTTCTTCGAAGACCACCAGAACGCAATATATGTTATATTTAGAAACCCTAGAAAATAATGAACACTTTCGAACGAATAAATTTATTTATTTTTCTTCAGAATTAATTAAAGTGCATATGAAAAATATCAATACAACTTGCCTTCTATACAATTCTCCACCTAAAATGTTGATTAAACCTGCCATATCAAAATATAAATCCACAATGTCCACAAAACTAGTTCAAGTCGTTAACAAACTGCACCCATTCTATTCCCGTTAGCGAACGTTAGACTCTGTCGTTCACTACCGATATCGTAACGACTTTATATTTTTACGGAATACGATTTGACACAAATATCGTTAATATAACGATAATAGTTGGATAACGACATCGCTACGAGTTACAGAATAGACCTGTATCTTTAGACAATGATAGAACGTTGAAGTGTCCAAAAAAAACATTAGTACAAGCAACTTCCACTCGAGAGATGTCGTAGGCCTGCACTTTCTGTACGGGTGACAAGACTAGTTGCCTAACTTTGGTTTTTCAATTTTCAACAGATTATGATAAGTAAGACTTAAAAATGCCTTTTTAAAGAAAAAATTGTTAATCTCAAGTTATATCTCCAAAAATGGGTTTTTGAGGATAAAAAGTTGGTTATTAGTATCAAACCAAAAATGGTACTTTATGGGCTGGATAAATTTTCATAATCTCAGGAGTCCACCATAGCGTAGACGGTATTACGTTCGACTCAGTCAATCTCTATGGAAAAAGTATTGGATGCAATTTGCGATCGCCATCTATTAAACTTTCAGGGAATATTGAAGTTGATTAACGAAAGTAATGTAAGTAATGTAATAATATGGCAAGATATCAAAAAAAGTTATTTGAAAAAGTTACTTAGAATTCAATTTTATGCACATAAACGAAGTTTCAAAAAATAATTGAAAAAAAATGGAAATAGCAATTTTTTTGAATATTTTTTCATCTATCTTAAAATATCAATTTTTTTCTTATGAATAGCTTGACTGAACTGAAACATTTGCATTTCAATTATAATGACAGAACTTTCTCATTTTCTCCTGACCAGAGGGCACTATATTTAAAAAATGGGATTTTGTCAGAACCCTTGCTGTTAGATCGGTTCGTATTTAACAGTTATATCAGAATTCCACGACAATTGTGATGACATGTGATTTCCAGATGATAATCGTGGATGAGTGTTTCATTTCCCACATAAACATGTAAATTATAAGTTTCTTAAATTTGACTCACTATTTCATTCTGAATATTTTCACACGATGTTTTTGAAGTGTTATGTCATCACAATGGTCGTGGAATTAACTGTTAGATACGAACCGATGTAACAGCAAGGGTTCTGACAAAATCTATTTTTAAATATGTGTCCTCTGTGAAGAAAATGAAAAGTTCTAATCCTATCATTGAAATGCAAATCTGTCAGTATAGTCAAGCTATTCATAAGAAAAAAATTTGATATTTTTAAATAGACGGAAAATATTGCTATTTCCAATTTTTTCGAATTATCTCTTGAAACTTCGTTCATGTGAATAAAATTGAATTCTTAGTAACTTTTTCAAATAACTTTTTTTGATATCTTGCCATCTTACCCCACTTTTCGCCCTTTCAAGCAATTTTTTTTAATTTGCCGCCATATCAGCGATCACGGACATGTGTCAAAATCGATTTTTTGGTAATCGGACATGCACAAACTTTTCCCCAGAATATTTTTTCCAATACTCCAATAATAAACTTTTTTCCCATATGGTACATACTTTTTGGCGGACACTGTATATTTATATATATATATATATATTTTCTTAATTTCTTGACCACATATGTTTATTTTCTGTATATTCTCGGAATAAGGGCATTAGTCTTGTTTTTTTTATTCAATCTATGTTCGACATTGTTTATTTCATCCTCAGGTAAATTCTTAAAATAATGTAAACCAACAATTTAAAAAAAATACTTCTATGTATTTTTGAAAAATAAAAAAACCGATAAAAGATAAATCAAACTCAATACCAACAATCTCAGACATTCAATAACGTGAAACATGAACAATCATGAAACATGAACACGAAATAATGGAAGAATTACTGTTAAATTATATTGTAAGTTTTGAATGTTTCCTTGAATTTTACTCATATTTTATGTTATGTACGAATTATGTTTTTAACTTCACATGTGTTTCATTATTTTTTTAAATGTACCTGAAGATGACATAAACAATGTTGAAACATAGTGAATAAAAAAATACATAAACTAAGGTCCTTATTCGGGGAAAATAAAGAGAAAATAATGAAGATTGTAGCATTTGAGACAAATTTTTGAATTAAGGAAAAAACCATCTTCGAGCAGGAATTGAACCCTCGTCTTACGCTCTACCAACTGAGCTATCAAAGACACAAGGTTCCATCCCTCACGTCGATGGTGACGTTACGGTGAAAGGTAAATTGATCTTGATGGCCACTGACAAGTGCTTGAAATCTTCTTAATACCCATTTGAACATCTAACATTAAATTATAGGAAAAAGCAGTATCTCGAAACGCAGATGGAACCTTGTGTCTTCGATGGCTCAGTTGGTAGAGTGTGAGACTAGAGATCTAGACGACGCAGATTCGATTCCTGCTCGAAGATGTTTTTTTTTTCTATAAAAATTATGATTTGGATAAGGAAAATGCACTCAAAACTCCTACTGACTTAATGAAAAATTTTAACTTAAAAAATTATAAATAACATTTGCAGGAAAAATTTCCAGATTGGAAAAATGTTGAAGAATCCTGCCTCAAACATAGAACCTATATTTTAAATTTAGGAAAATTTCCAGATTGGAAAAATGTTGAAGAATCCTGCCTCGAACATAGATCCTATATTTTGGAATTATTGATAAGAACATTAGTATTCAAATATTGCAAAACTATTTCTAATACGATGAAAACTCTCAAAGGAACAAAAAATTACAAATTATCAATATTGCAGCACAATTAGTACATTTAAAATGTATGTGAATAAAATATGTGTACCTATATATGTAAATAAAATGTATGTTTCCTTGAAACCCTTGTTTTTTTCACTCATTTCAAGCTATCTCTGATGTACAGTGAAACCAATGCAGACATTTGAAAAATGTGTACCTGGTGTCAACAGATTCTCTAGCACCCCATTTTCAATCCTTCATTTTATAGATATTTGGTGGGTTCGATGTACATGCTGTACAGCATACGAAATATTTTGATATATTAGTCATATTTTAGCACTTCTGGTTTCATTGGAAATATACCTATTAGAAAAAACGTTGCATATAAAAACTGGCAAATGACAAAAATTATAACATTTTATTCCGATTATATTAGTTATTATTGTAACGAACCTAGGCCGGACCTGTCGCCTCACATGTTGCCATCGACAGCGATGAGATCATCCCCGGAGATATTCGAGAACCATCCAGTCGCTCTTCCGCGGAGAGCAACGGTCGATATTGGAAACGATTGGAACATGCTGGATCGCCAACTGCCGGAATTCGAAAGATCGGGAATTCTGTGACGGAGATAAATAGGTAGCCCTCAAGATGGCACGGACAGTCTGAACGAGCCCATACGATCGAGCTATTCAGTGGCGTAGTAATATAAATTAAGTTGTAGATTGAGTGTTAAATAAATTAGTTAAACCAAGTTAAGCTTATTTACGTTACAATTGGTGTCGGAAGTGAGATTTTGAAAATAAACAAGTGATCGTGGAGTGGATAGTCAGAAAAATAAATTGATAGACCTTTTTGTACGCCCAAAAATAGACAGTGGCCCGGTTTTCGCGAAGTGGACATTTGTGCGTGGGAATATAAACTGATACGCTGTTCGCGTGAAACAGAAAATAGACAGTGGCCCGGTTTTCGCGAAGTGGACAATTGTGCGTGGGAATATAAACTGATACACTCTTCGCGTGAAACAGACAATAGACTGGTGGCCCGTGGAAAAGAATTCGCGAAGTGAATTTTTAACAAACTGATAACTTTTCGTGTAAAACAGACTGATACCTCGTCAAAGACAAAATGTGTTCAGAAAAGTGCGCCTTACGGATTTGAAGGTAGCGGAATTGAAACAGGAATTGGAGGAAAGGGAACTGGAAACAACAGGTAAAAAGCAAGTACTCCAGGAAAGACTTGCAGAAGGACTTATACAAGAAGGTGAGGACCCCGAAACATTTTTATTCGAAGTTCCCGGAGGTGATTTAAGTTTGGTAATGAATAAACTCGAAGAAACTACTAAATCCGTGAAAGAAGAACTGCAACAAAATTCTAGAAATCTGGAAGAGAAGCTCAGAAATCTGGAAGAAGCTTCAAGAAAATTCTAGAAATCTGGAAGAAAGCTTCTAGAAAGCCTGGAAGATAAGCTCCTTGAAAACACAGAAGGCCTAAAAAGAACTCTGTGGTGTGGCGAATCGTCTAGAAAAAGGATAGGAACCGTCAAAGCAGAGATGGACAAGATGAAGGAAATAATCAGCGATGAAATCAAAGACGGAATCGAGGCAGAAATGGACAAAATAAAGGAAACGATCAGTAAGCTGGAAAACGAATTAATAGTGCGCCCCCACAGGATGGTTAACGAAAATGCAATGCTGGACTTGAGTTTGAACTTGGATAAAGTTCAAGAGGGTATAAAATGTCAAGGTCATTTTCTGAAATAGGGAAGCTTTTCATGAAGCCGCCTCAATTCGACGGAAAAACTCCATGGGAAAATTACCGCCGACAGTTTTGAAGCAGCGGCCAAAGCAAATGGATGGAATGCAGGGGAAAGAGCTGTAGCACTAACACTTGCATTACGTGGAGAAGCGACGAATATTCTACAAACTCTACCGCCCAAGAACAGGAGGACTATGATCAGCTGATTAAACATCTAGAATTACGATATGGCCAGGCCCATTTGGAACACGTATACCACTCCCAACTGAAAAATCGCTGCCAGAAATCGGGCGAATCCTTACAAAGAATTCGAAGCTGACATTGCACGCTTGGTTCGTCTCGCATATCCAGCCACACCGGAAAATGTAATGGAGCGATTGGGTTCAGGCATTCTTGGATGGACTCCGTGACCAAGAAACCAGACAAGCGTTGACACTAGCTCGTCCAACACATCTCGTAGACGACTGGCACGCGCTTTGGAATTTGAGGCAGCAAAGCAATCCTGCAAAACCAAAGTAAAGTTCGAAGTATTGAAGAAGACCCACAGGAGCATGCTGACTTGGAAGCTGCCATAAGAAAAGTGATGAAGGAAGTTTTGCCTGAAAAAAGACAGATAAGATGCTGGAATTGTGGCAAAATTGGACATGTGCGTAGCAAATGTCCAACATTCGAAAACACGACTCCGATGCAGGAAAACTAAAGAAGGTCGACGAGAAGGGGCAATCGTCGGCCTGTGTCCAGCAAGCCCCGGTTAACAACGCATATGTCGCTATCCTGAAACGACAGAACAGAGGTGTTTTCGTAGACGGTCTCATCAATAACGAGCCTTGCACCATGCTGCTAGATACAGGTGCGACTAGGACAATTCTCGGACCTTCCTTTGCCAGAACACCGGAACGAATTGAACCGACAACTTGGAAGCTACGCACAGCAACAGGGAGCCAGCTACTGTATATGGCGAGCTACCGAGTGGAATAATTTTGGGCAGCACTAAAGTGAAACATCAGGCACTTGTAGCGGACATCGAAGACGATGCAATCATCGGAATGGACATCATGAATTCAAGAGGGTTTGAATTGGATTTCAAAGACGGGAGAAGAGCTGGTACTTCATGGGAGAAGTGAAGAGTTGATCCGTGTGCTGTTGGCTGAAGATGTAAGCGTACCTGAGAGGGCTGAAACCATCCTGGAGGCTCGCCTGGACGGGAGTGCGAGCAGTGGAGACGTGATGATGTTCGAGCCCAAACTTCATGATGAGAAAATTGGACGAGGGATTGCCCTAGGGAAAACCCTGTTACGTGCTGAAAAATTTGTACCGGGCACTGCTCGTCAGTTTCATCTGTGATCCGGGGCGTACGAGGTACGATTAGCCAAACCCAACAACTTGCCCACAGAACTAGAAAAAATTAGTTGCCATCTCTTCCAAAGACATAAAACCAGCTCAACAGCCCAAACTAAAGGATTTAGTCAAAAAATACCAAGACATCTTCGATACCGGACAAGGAAAGGGGTCGAACTAATGTGGTCCAGCACAAGATTGATACTGGGGTGCCCGACCGATCCGGCAATCAGCAGAAGACTTCCTCTTGCCAAGAAGGAAGAGGCTGACAAAATAGTCAGCGATATGGGAAAAGAAGGAGTTATCGAACCATCTGACAGTCCCTGGTCCTCTCCAGCTGTACTGGTGAAGAAAAAAGGATGGATCGACTACGCTTATGTGCAGACTAACGCCAAATTAATAATGTCACGAAGAAGCACAGTTACCCTTCCCGAGAATAGATGACACCCTAGACACGTTGGCTGGTTCCACGATTTTCTCGACCCTGATCTGAAGAGTGGATACTGGCAAGTAGAACTGGCTCAGGAAGATCGAGAAAGACTGCTTTACCATCGGCTCAGGATTGTGGCAGTTCACCGTTATGCCATTCGGGCTCTGTAATGCTCCCGCCACATTCGAAAGATTGATGGAAACAGTACTGAAGGGACTCTCATGGAGCACGTGTCTAGTGTATCTCGACGACATAATTGTGGTCGGCAGATCGTTTGAGGACCACGTGAAAAACTTGGAGGAAGTATTCCTGCGACTGAGGAACTCCGGATTGAAGCTGAGCCCTAAGAAATGCCATCTGTTCCAAAAAGAAGTACGATACCTCGGCCACGTTGTCTCTGGGGAAGGAGTAGCGGTGGATGACCAGAAGATCAAAGCTGTTAAGGATTGGCCCATCCCAAAAGACATTCACCAACTTCGAAGTTTCCTTGGTTTATGCACATACTATCGCCGATATGTGCTGGGATTCGCCAACGTCGCTAAACCACTGACCAAGCTCACGGAAGGCCAAACAAAGTTCCAGTGGTCCGAAGAATGTCAAGACTCATTCAGGAAGCTGAAAGGAGCTTTGATCAACGCACCTATACTGAGCTATCCCCTACCCAAAGGGAAATTCATTTTGGATACGGACGCCAGCAACGTGGGACTTGGAGCTGTCCTATCTCAGATCCAGGAGGGACAGGAGAAGGTCATTGGTTATTTCAGCAAGACGCTTAGCAAACCAGAGCGCAATTACTGTGTCACCAGGCGAGAGCTGTTAGCTGTTGTAAAGGGAGTGGAACACTTCTACAAGTACGTGTATGGAAGAATATTCCTGTTGAGAACTGACCATGCAGCTCTCAAATGGCTCTTACAGTTCAAAAATCCTGAGGGTCAAGTAGCACGTTGGATCGAGAGACTCCAAGAATTCGATTTCGAGATCGAACATCGAGCCGGAACTAGCCATAAGAATGCAGATGCCTTGTCGCGAAGACCATGTCCAGATGATTGCTCACATTGCCGACGAGCAGAAGAGAAAGAAGCAACACTTTGTAGAACCGCGGCAATGGATGACAACTGGAATGACAGCAAGATCCAGAAAGACCAAGAGAGAGACCCCGACCTTGGCTTAGTCGTCAGCTGGAAGAAGGGCAATCGAAGACCATCATGGCAGGAAGTCGCAGGTTACTCGCCGGCTGTTAAGTCCTATTGGGCACAATGGAACTCTCTTATTCTGGACAATGGGATCCTGAAACGTGTTTGGAGGCCGATATTGGTGGGGAAGACAGGCGCCAAATAATTGTTCCCAGGAACAGAAGAGGAAGTGCTGCGGGAAATCCATGATGGAGTCGCTGGAGGACATCTGGGAGTGACGAAGACCCTGCAGAAAGTGAGGCAACGGTTTTACTGGGCCAATTGTCAAGCTGACGTCCAGGACTGGTGCAGAAAGTGCGCTGATGCGCTGCTAGCAATGGACCTCGAATACGACCCAAGGCCCCGATGCGTCAGTACAACGTAGGCAGCCCGTTCGAGAGAATCGCCATTGACATCGCCGGCCCGTTTCCCGTATCCGACCACGGGAATAAATACATCCTTGTGGCAATGGACTACTTCAGTAAGTGGGCGGAAGCCTATGCCCGCCCAACCAGGAAGCCATCACCGTCGCCGACGTCTTGGTGAAAGAATGGATATGTCGATTCGGTATTCCAATGGAGCTGCACTCGGATCAAGGCAGAAATTTCGAATCAACCTTTTCCAAGAAATATGTCTACTGCTGAACATCCGCAAGACAAGAACCACGGCCCTACATCCGCAGTCCGATGGAATGGTGGAACGGATGAACAGGACGATCAACCGCCACTTGTCCAAGGTTGTCTCTGACCATCAAAGAGACTGGGACCAGTATCTTCATTTGTTCCTGATGGCCTATCGATCCGCAGTACACAGAGTCAACCGGTCAAACTCCTGCTAGTATTTTAATGGGCCGAGAACTGCGACTGCCTTGTGACCTGAAGTTTGGGATACCGCCAGGACAAGACACTGCGGGAGAGGACTACGTCAGCAAACTTCGGCAGAGAATGGACGACATCCACGAACGAGTTCGGTTGAACATCCAGAGTGCCAGCGATAAAATGAAGAAGACCCTATGACATCAAGGCCGACGCTGGAGGATTTAAGGTTGATGACCTGGTTTGGCTGTACAACCCCAAACGTCGTCGTGGACTATCACCAAAGTTGCGGAACTCGTGGGAAGGCCCGTATAAAATCGTGAAAAGGATAAACGACCTTGTGTACCGAATCCATAAGCCACCCCGAGGGAAACCAAGGGTCGTCCATTTCAACAGGTTGGCCCCTTACGCTGGAAACCATGACCAAGTTCGCACCCTCAAGCCACCGGAGGATGATATGACGTTCGAGAAGTTTATGTCCTTGTATTCAAACGGGCAGAAAGTTCTACATGGGGTTACTAGAGAGGAGTCACGAGACCTTTTCGAGGTGCCTGCTGACTACGCACTAGCGCACTGTGTGGCAGAAGATCTTCGAATGTCCAGGGCATCGCCGTAGTGTTCTCCAAGAAATTTGGTCAACTCCAAACACTACGGGAGCAGAATCCAGAAGTTGGTGGGGTGCTACAGTTGAAGAAAGGCCAGAGAAACATCTACTACCCAGTTACCAAGAGGCATTCCCAAGATAAACCGTCCTATGAAGATGTCTGGAAGAGTCTCACCAAACTAAGAGATACTATGGTGGACCAGAATCTGGCGGATCTAGCAATTCCAAAACTATCCTGTGGTATTGATGGGTTGGACTGGAGAGTCATAAGAAGTATGCTGGAGGCGATATTCAGATCCAGCGGCGTCAGGATTTTGGTTTGCTGTAACCCCCTTCCACGACCGATCATGAAGACCGTGGTGTTACTTCCATCGAACTTCACGGTGCAGATATGGGGAGTCATGCAGATATCGTCACACTCCAAGGATGAAATTTCGGGACGAAATGTCTTTAAGAAGGGGGCAATGTAACGAACCTAGGCCGGACCTGTCGCCTCACATGTTGCCATCGACAGCGATGAGATCATCCCCGGAGATATTCGAGAACCATCCAGTCGCTCTTCCGCGGAGAGCAACGGTCGATATTGGAAACGATTGGAACATGCTGGATCGCCAACTGCCGGAATTCGAAAGATCGGGAATTCTGTGACGGAGATAAATAGGTAGCCCTCAAGATGGCACGGACAGTCTGAACGAGCCCATACGATCGAGCTATTCAGTGGCGTAGTAATATAAATTAAGTTGTAGATTAAGTGTTAAATAAATTAGTTAAACCAAGTTAAGCTTATTTACGTTACATTATATTGTGAATTTCTTTATAGTATAGTATTGTCCTGAGACATCACAGCAAATTAGACCCTTCTAAGTTAGGCTATATATTTCAATAAAAAAAATCTCTGACTCCAAGAATTCACAGATTCCAATTTTGAATATAGTTTTTCACCGTAAATCACATAATAACTTGTCTGCCATCTCAAATTGTCAAATTTTGAGAAACATTCACAATCCTCGACCCCAAATAATAGGAAATTAATAATTTCCTACACTGAAAATTCTCATTATCCAATTTTGTTTAGAATCACACTATCGATTAGAAAACTCCTCCGCCATTGCCAACTGTTGAATTTTGACAATTGATCATAATCTCCGAACCCCTCCATTCCAATTTTGAATAGAATTACACCATCAACAACAAAAGTCGTCCACCATGTTAGAGCCTCCATCTTGAATTGCTGAGTTTTGACAAATGCCGTTCTATATCAATTTTCAATCGATTATGACCATGGATGAACAAACCCTTCTGCCATTTTGAAGCTGCAATCTTGAGTTGTTCTTATTTAACAGTGTCATATATATCATTACCAAACCATAAAAATTTATCAAATTTCAAGTCGACATTTGACTTATGTTACTGAATTATTGGTTACAGAGAAGTCGTTTGCTATGCAAGAATCGACTACCACTAGTTATTATCAATAGAAAATTTTAAAATAAAATACCATTTATTATAAAGAAACCATCAGTGCAATGAGAGCTTTTGGTTTCCTCGAATTTATATCACGTTACATGTTGTATACACCGCTAACAATATGTTGTAAATATTATGCAGTATATAATTACCCAGCCAATAATATATCCCTGAGATATAACCTGACTTAATTTTGACTTAATGATCAATCAGTGTTATATATGCAACAAGCATAATTTTACCGTGACACCTTGAACATTTGAATCTATGCCAGAATATTTACGCCGATTACGATTGATTAAAATTGAATTTAATTTTTTTTTATTCAAAACAATTTTTTTTTATTCAAAACTATTTCCATAACTAGTATCAAATCCCTGAATCCGTTTCTGCATCAATTACGATTCATAACCACAGTTCGAATGGAGACTGAGAAGAGGTCGCAACTGTACGGGTCATTAATTTATTAGTTTATCTAAGGTTTCCTGCAGATGTCGCTGGAAATCGAATCCAACAGTTGATGCATACACGTTGTCCTACTAGGTTAATCTATATACAATGGTTCTATCATTGTTTAAAGAGAAAGAAGATAGTTAGTCAATCCCATGTATTTTTCGTCAGACACAAATGGAGACCATCACTAGATGGCAGTAGCCCACCAGTCTCCGGTCACGTCTGTTCTAGTTTTTATCCGTATGTCGTTGATCAATTCACAAAATGTAAGTTATTCAATATTAGATAGATGGCTCTGAAACGAAATCCTGTAAATAACATTCTCTCCAGTGCTGTATTCCGCGAATTACCAGTTGAGACTGTTATGAGAGAGTTTCAACGTGTGCATATATTCTAGCGTATATTATTTGTTGTGTATGTTGAAACTTGAAACGTGAGAAATACTTTTTTTATTATGTAGATGGGAAATTGATTAGATGATATAAACAGTGCCAAAAAGTTGTTCACAAATGAGATTTTTCGTATCAATAATTTCATGAAAAAGTGTTACTCTTTGAAAAAGTTAGACTTTTTCCGCTGCAAGCGCATCTACAATATAAAATAAATTAAGGGCTGCAAATTTGTGCATGCTTTTACACTAACTCCCAATTTTCGCTGTTTGTTCCAATGGCAGGGAAATAAAATAGGCCAGTTATTATTTCAAAATTTTACAATTCCAAATGTTTTGATAACATGCTTAAGTGAGAAGAACAGTGAGTAAACCAATAAATCCATTTTGCAACTGCTTTCAATGCCTGGGAAATTATTTAAAATGAAATTTTTACCAAATTTTGCTCCAATTTCACATTTTTAAAATTCTATAATTACTGGAAAAAGTAGATTTTTTTTACTAAAGGTATATTTGCAACCAATTGAATTTATAACTTATATGTTGAATGGAACATTATTTTTCATCTTTCTTTTTAGACTTGGTTGTTTTTGTGTGAACTTGAAATAATTCCAAAAGTTTTTAATTTTAATTGCAATTAAAGAGTACAACTATTACGATATATTAACAAATTTTCAGCTTCCGGAACATTATACGGTATTGCTATAAAACAATTTCTTCAATTAACCAATTAAAGAATTACGATAGTTTACCAAATCGAATGAACGGCTTTGTTTACTGACTATTAGCGATATTCGAAATTGAAGTCAATGGTGACTGGACCTTATTAGCGTATAACTGTTTTCGATCGAGATTATTGGGTTGAATTATATTTAAATAGAAAACATTAAGTAAATATTTATTTTGACGTTATTCACAAATAAATAGAAGGCTGTGTGTAATGGGAGTTTTGGGGAAGATTTTTTTCTGATTTTCCCCGTTTTCTAGTAAAATAAAATATATATTATCAGATAAACGTATTATTTAAAATTAATTGATTTCATACAATTTTTTTACTAGGTTTCAGAGAAATTTAATATTGATAAAATGAAAGTGGACTTCGTATTGCGGGATTTTTTTTATTTTCCCCGTACCCTAGTAAAATAAAATATATAATATCAGATAAATGTTTATATAAAATTGGTTGTTTTCATACAATTTTCTTACTGGGTTTCAGGGAAATATCAATATTGATTAAAAATGAAAGTGGACATTCGTATTGCGGGATTTTTTTTTATTTTTCCCGTGCCCTAGTAAAATAAAATTTATAATATCACATACATTATTATATAGAAATAATTGATTTCATATAATTTTCTCACTGGGTTTCAGGAAAATGTGACTACAAACAAAGGTGATATACAACAAAAAATATATAACTATACCTATACACATATACTTAAATATTTTTCATATTCTTTTAGGTTTAATTCTAAGAAAAATTAACATATATTAGCGGTAACAATTTATTTTTCAAATAATTCAGAAAATCGGGATATTTTATTCTTTATTCTAAATAGAATGTTGTTGGCGTATGTTGCCGGTTAAAAAAATATTTTGCAAAGTTAGCCATGGATTTGACATTCACTACTCCTGTCAATTAATATTTTATTTGTGGCATTATAAGTTCCTCATAACATTGTATACAATCATAAGTTAGTAAAAAAGTGATAATAAAATGAACTTTCAATCGTATGAATTGTGTTCCTTTTGCAAAGGATCACAGCACATTAAAATGTACCAGAAAAATTTAAAATATCTAACATACCTAGTAACTAGTAACAAAACAGATGATGCGGGTCGTCAAGCCGAGGCCTTCGCCATCACTCATAGTCTAGAACAACTGGTCGAGCTACCAACCCGCATCCCTGATGTCAACAACCAGTCTGCCAATACACTAGATCTTTTCCTCACCACCAATCCTGACCCGTATAGAATAGAAGTTTGTGCCCCACTTGGAAACTCTGATCACACCCTCATCTCCACAACATGCTCTTTCCATTTACCGCTGCACAATACCACCCCGTCTCATGTGGCATTACAATTCGGCCGACTGGGAAGGTCTTCGTATGTTTTTCTCAGCGTTTCCATGGAAGAGAGTTTGTTTCTCTTCAGTAGATCCAACACGATGTGCTGAGACAATTTCTGAAATCATCATGTTGGGGATGCAAACTTACATACCGAATACCGAAAGAAGAACATCATCCGATAAGACCTGGTTTAACAGAAACTGCTCTAGAGCTGTGGCTTCCAAACAGGCAGCATACCATCGATGGCAAAAAAATCCGGGCCCTGAGACCAGAGCAGCATATGTCGAGGCTAGAGGCATATGCAAAGAGACAATAGAATGCTCAAAAGATGCCCACAATGCCAAAATAAGATCAAAACTTGCTGAATGTCCTAACGGATCCCGTTCATTTTGGTCTTTCGCCAAAGCTGTGGGAAGAAACTTCACTTCCAGCTCATTTCCACCTCTAACCAAAGAAGATGGAACACTAGCAACGACTGCCCAGGAAAAAGCCAATATATTTGCGCACCTATTTGCTGGAAATTCCACTCTGGATTCATCGGGAAAACAACCCCCGAACATTACACCTATTGACAGTCACATGCCCGAGATCACCTTTCGCCAACGTACTATCAGAAAGATTTAGCTGGGTCTCAACACCAACAAAGCCTGTGGATCTGACGGAATCCCGCCGATTGTTCTCAAGAAATGTGCCCCCGAACTAACACCTGTTCTTTGCAAGTTGTTCAACCACTCTTACAATTTGGGGGTATTTCCGTCCAATTGGAAAATTGCAAGAGTACAGCCAGTCCCTAAAAAGGCAAAAGGCCCTACCTAGCAACTACAGACCTATCGCACTGCTATCTATTATTTCAAAGGTCATGGAAAAGCCATCAACATCGAGCTCATGAAATATCTGGAAGACTCAGGAATTGTCAACGATAGGCAATATGGCTTCCGCCATCAGAGATCAACTGGTGACCTGCTCGCTTACGTCTCACATATATGGCAGCTATCTATTGAAAAGTATGGAGAAACTTTAGCTGTGGCATTAGATATCTCCAAGGCGTTCGATCGAGTTTGGCACCAGGGACTCCTCGCCAAGCTTCCGTCTTATGGCTTGACCCCTCAGCTGTGTTCTCTGCTTGCTAGTTTTCTCTCAAACAGGTCTCTCCATGTAGTGGTCGATGGAGTTTCATCTGACACTCTACTCATAAATGCTGGTGTTCCGCAAGGATCTATTCTCGCACCAACACTATTTCTACTTCACATCAACGACCTGTTGAAAGCAACTTCATGTCCAGTACACAGCTTTGCCGATGATAGTACCCTCCATACCACTTTCTCTTCCAGGGCCCCTATATCAGCCCGTGAAACCAGAAATGAACGAGGAAGAAATGTTAATAATATAAATATGGACTTAGGAACAATTCTCGAGTGGGGATCTAATAACTTGGTAGAATTCAATGCAAACAAAACACAAGCATGTCTTTTCTCTAGAAAAGCCGATCTCACTGTGCCTATCATAACTTTGTCAGGAGTAACCATACCACTGAAGTCATCCATATCGATGCTTGGTATTACTATCAGCAATAACCTTTCCTGGGAAAATCACGTGAGGTCCATTGCCAAAAGTGCATCCCAAAAACTTGGTTTTTTGTTTCGTGCCAAGAGCTATTTCACCCCCACTCAGCTGCTTATGATCTATAAGGCACAGATCCGACCTGTCCTGGAATACTGTTCCCATATTTGGAGCGCGGCACCTAAACATATCCTGAGGCTATTGGATTCTGTCCAAAAAAGGGCAATTCGTCTCGTCGGTGATGCCTCGCTTACAAACTCGCTCACTTGTAATTTTCAAATCTAATATTTATTCTATTGAAAAAACTTTGGTCGAAAAATTTGTTGTTTTGTTGAATTATAATGCGTTCGAAAAATTATCATTTAATTATTTATAAGGTCATTGTATCAATAACTCTTCTTTTCGATGCATATACGGTGTGAAATAATTGTTTGGAATTTTTATAATCTATGAAATGACTTGACTGAATAAATAAAAAAATAAAAGTATGTGTTTTAATTATCTGTTTATGGTGGTTATAATGAACTAACAATCGGATGTTCAGGACTGTGTTAACGAAATTCAATATTGTATAACGCCTTTCAATTTTATAATGATTATGAAAATACTAGTGAAATGACACATATTTTACTGTTTTTTCTTTCATTATCTTCAGCATATTTATACACCGAAGATTTGCTACAAAACGTTTTGTAAATATTTTTCGCTGAACATATGTTCAAGACAAAACCTTCAATCCTTATGACACATGGTGAGTTCATTACAGTAGAATCTGAATACTGTAGATGTTCCATATTCAAAAATAGATTGTTTTTTCATGTTATCAGACCGCCAATGTTCACACGTATGCATTATCAACAACGCTATTTTATTTCTCAATTCTATTTCGCATTGAATAAACAGAACATATTGTGTGAATGTAAATAGGCCCCAACCACGTCTCTGTTCTGATTTCTTACCTATTTTGCATCTCAATACTGTCTTCCAAAAATGTCGTTTGGTTGTTCCATCGTTTCTGGCGTGCAGTACCTATACATCACTCAAGATACAGCCCACCTAACCCATGGGCGGTTTTTTGGCATATCTATCAATCCTTCAAAATTTATGAGATACGAGGGTGCTTCCAGAAGAAGGGAGATAAATTTGGACTTTTCAGTTGGTACTGATTTTTTTTTCAGAGAAAAAGTGTACAGATGATACATTTGTTGTTCTGATTACGAATCCAAAGACATTTCCAGTATGCCCCCTAATATTGTTGTTCGGAAAGTTTGGTTGGTTGTTCCATCGCTTCTTGCGTGCAGTGTAGATCGCCCAATATGACCTCCACCTAGTCTTTGAGTACCTATACCTATATAAGGTACAGATATCGATTTTAAGAATTTCATAATTCTACGTCAACGTTTACGGAACATACGGGGATGCTTTCATGAGAAGTGAGACACCCTGTATAAATACTTAAGTGCCCTAGTTAAAAAAAATCTGATTTTGAATGCACCAAACATTAAGAAATTATCAAAATCGGAGCTGTTTCTGGGGATTTAGACATTAAAACTTTCACTGACTAAATGGAAATACTTTATATTTCTTATTTTAAAAAAAAATTTATGACTTCTTCATTTAGCTTGTGTTGTGTGAAATAAATAACCATCAAATATTTATATACCTGATTTATATAGCAAATACATTAATTTATATATCATGAAACCCTCTAAACAATACCTTTCAAAATTTTCAAATTCGTCTCTGTCTAATGCATATGATTCAGAAATGGCTTCTATTTGGATTGCCTTGTGAAAATAGAAATCCTCACGTATTACTCAAAAAAATCCATATTCATTATAGGTGGCGCATTCGTACGGGTATGTTTTCTACCGAGGTTCGTCGTTATGGGGCTAGATGGCACGCGCGATTGTATGAAACAGGAATTCTATGGTCTCTGACCAACTATCTTCTTTCTCTTTAAACAATGGTTCTATGCATGTGTTTAGTTAATAATGCTTCGTTCACATTACAGCGGAAGAATTATATGTTTTATAAAAGAATTATATGTTTTATAATGTTGATAAATCTTTGATTATGTACATTGGTATAGTGAACCTGTGAACACTTTTTAATGAAACATGATAACTTTTATAAGAGTTTATTAGCAATGATACATATAAAATACTATACATTATTTTGTGGTTCTATTATAGTGTTGGAATTGGACGACGACCATATAAAGCCAATCGGTGCAATTGTTGATTGTGACTAAGACAGAAACATTCCTGGAAATGAATTTTTTCACTAGAAAATAAGTATCCATTGTGCTCGCATAACATCTAATTTTCTCGACACAAACTGCATAAATTATTCCAACAATTGTCCACATATTCATCACAACGTATACAGCGAGATTTAAGTGGCGCTACTGTAGCCTTATTGAGAATTGTGTCTGGATTGTTGATGCATTCCTTACAGAGGCCGGTGCCTGGATTCAGATGTTCCTTTGGCCAGCCCACTTGACAATTGTGACAGATCACATTTTCGCCTATTGTGTATGGGTAAACACACACTTCTGGTTTAGAATCCCACTGTTTTGTAAAAGGCATGATGATATAATTGAAGAACTATCAATAAGCACAATACTGAATGCATGTTAGAATTTTTAGGGCTTATATACCTTCCAGGATTGTAGTATAATTGAAGGGAGAGATATTCTATTTGAGGCGGAGTGGTGGTAGCGCCCTCTGTCTGGAACCATTTAAATATGAGTGAGCATAGCTGAAGAAATCAGTATTTGAATTGTACTCAATTTGACAAGTACTATTTATCATGGAAAGTAAAGTGGTAGTTTTAAACATGTTGGCATCTATTGATGTCAACAACTTTGTCCAAGTAGAAGTACTTGTGAACGACGAAATCGGTGAGATGGAAGAAGTAGTGAAACAAGTTGGCGGTGATGATGAAGCGCTTAATAATGGTTTTTGATTTGTGATGAAATGGACAAAGGGGCTACATATCGTTATTTGGTTGATGTGCACGTGATATTGCTGCAGCTGGGGCAATATCAATATTTCATTACAATTTTTTTTTATTCCATTATATCATAATAATCATCCGTCTATCATTCCAAGTATTATTTAATAGCAAAATCTTTGACTTTTTATATTTTGTCTATGTGTAACATCCAATATTTGATCAATTATGTTTGCAGATTCACGTATTCTCCTCTGGAATCTCATTCGATCAATTGCTACATATTCCCAATACACATTTCTTGCATGTCTGTGAGCAAAATTCCATGCTACTATATGGTGAATGGTATTCATATTTTCATTAAAAGTCACCCTCTTCATATTGTTCACTGTGTTGATCATTCAGCTCACAAAGTTCGAATGGGAATATTACAACTATATCAACAAGAGACATCTCCACTGATGACCTTGGTTTTTTGAGTCAGCTACACATGTAACTTTCAAATCATAAGAATCAGATGGAGGCGACGACGCAGGAGAGTCCGATTTACTGGGCATGCGCGAATGAGAGAGGGAGATGAATTTATATATATATATATATATATATATATATATATATATATATATATATAAAGTGCAGAGTTTCTACATCAACATCAATTGTTTTCTTCACTCCTTAACTCAAGTTTTGTGTGCAAAAATCAGTTGTTTTCTTCACTACAAGTTCCATTTACGAATTAATTGCCATGAATTCCGATGACAGCAGCATTTTGGCTAAATGGAGGACTTCGGCTAAGGTTCAGTGATACCACAACAAAAATTTTGGCCTTAAATCTACTGACACATTTTTTGGCTATTTTTGATAATTTTAAGATAAAGTACACCTTCTGATACCCCAAACCAATATTAAAAAGGTGCGGAATTGTTGAATTATTTAGTTATTTCATAAAACACAAATGTTTAGGGAATTTGTGTTTTATAGTGATTATTTTTTCCTGGAAGGCGCCAAATTCAAAATTATAACATGACTCGTACGACTTTCCACTGTCAAATTCGTCCTATGGATATTAGAAAAAAAAAAATATTTGACTGAGCAGTGTTCTGAAAATTGTTTAATAGACTTTTGGTATCTACCTATTAGTTTTTATTTACGTTAAAATGGTTGATCGCTGTTATAAAAATTGAAAAGTGACTACAGAAAGCGATATAAAGAGCGAGTTTTTGACCAACGTGAAGTTAGCTGCCAGCAGCTGGCTGCCAAAATCCCGAACATACCCGATTGACCAGTGGCGTGTTTCCCCCCTTTTCCGCCATTACGAAGGAATTGAGAAATACTTTCGCCGATTCCGAATGACTTAATCGCGACTGTGGACTGAATTAAAATGAATATTCCTGAAAGATCTATATTCGATACTATTCCCAAGTGGAAGAGTGATCAAATGTGAATATTTTCACGTCAGAAAAAAGGATTTATTTGATATTTGATAAAAAAAATCAGAAAAAAAATTATTTTCGATATTGTATTGTATTGGTCTTGAGGGTTATACAGGGGGTAGAAGAAAATTTCGAAAATCACGTTTTTCAACCCCTGGAACATCGATTTTTCAGCTGCTTTTGGGTCGAGTGTATTGCTTTCGATGATTAAAATCCACCTATGATGAAATTATTCCTTGCAAATATGGTCTGGAGGGTTATACAGGGAGGGGGGAAATATTGAAAATCACGTTTTTCGACCCCTGGAACATCGATTTTTTAGCTGCTTTTGGGTCAAGTGTATTGCTTTCGATGATTAAAATCCACCTATGACAAAATTATTCCTTGCAAATATGGTCTGGAAGGTTATACAGGGGGTAGAAGAAAATTTGAAAATCACGTTTTTCAACCCCTGGAACATCGATTTTTCAGCTGCTTTTGGGTCAAGTGTATTGCTTCCGATGATTAAAATCCACCTATGACAAAATTATTCCTTGCAAATATGGTCTGGAAGGTTATACAGGGGGTAGAAGAAAATTTCGAAAATCACGTTTTTCAACCCCTGGAACATCGATTTTTCAGCTGCTTTTGGGTCGAGTGTATTGCTTTCGATGATTAAAATCCACCTATGACAAAATTATTCCTTGCAAATATGGTCTGGAAGGTTATACAGGGGGTAGAAGAAAATTTCGAAAATCACGTTTTTCAACCCCTGGAACATCGATTTTTCAGCTGCTTTTGGGTCAGTGTATTGCTTTCGATGATTAAAATCCACCTATGATGAAATTATTCCTTGCAAATATGGTCTGGAGGGTTATACAGGGGGTAGAAGAAAATTTCGAAAATCACGTTTTTCAACCCCTGGAACATCGATTTTTCAGCTGCTTTTGGGTCGAGTGTATTGCTTTCGATGATTAAAATCCACCTATGACAAAATTATTCCTTGCAAATATGGTATGGAGGGTTACACAGGGAGGGGGGAAATATTGAAAATCACGTTTTTCGACCCCTGGAACATCGATTTTTTAGCTGCTTTTGGGTCAAGTGTATTGCTTCCGATGATTAAAATCCACCTATGACAAAATTATTCCTTGCAAATATGGTCTGGAGGGTTATACAGGGAGGGGGGAAATATTGAAAATCACGTTTTTCGACCCCTGGAACATCGATTTTTTAGCTGCTTTTGGGTCAAGTGTATTGCTTCCGATGATTAAAATCCACCTATGACAAAATTATTCCTTGCAAATATGGTCTGGAGGGTTATACAGGGGGTAGAGGAAAATTTCGAAAATCACGTTTTTCAACCCCTGGAACATCGATTTTTCAGCTGCTTTTGGGTCAAGTGTATTGCTTTCGATGATTAAATCCACCTATGACAAAATTATTCCTTGCAAATATGGTCTGGAGGGTTATACAGGGGGTAGAAGAAAATTTCGAAAATCACGTTTTTCAACCCCTGGAACATCGATTTTTCAGCTGCTTTTGGGTCGAGTGTATTGCTTTCGATGATTAAAATCCACCTATGATGAAATTATTCCTTGCAAATATGGTCTGGAGGGTTATACAGGGAGGGGGGAAATATTGAAAATCACGTTTTTCGACCCCTGGAACATCGATTTTTAGCTGCTTTTGGGTCAAGTGTATTGCTTTCGATGATTAAAATCCACCTATGACAAAATTATTCCTTGCAAATATGGTCTGAAGGTTATACAGGGGGTAGAAGAAACTTTCGAAAATCACGTTTGTCAACCCCTGGAACATCGATTTTTCAGCTGCTTTCGGGTCAAGTGTATTGCTTTCGATGATTAAAATCCACCTATGACAAAATTATTCCTTGCAAATATGGTCTGGAGGGTTACACAGGGAGGGGGGAAATATTGAAAATCACGTTTTTCGACCCCTGGAACATCGATTTTTCAGCTGCTTTTGGGTCAAGTGTATTGCTTCCGATGATTAAAATCCACCTATGACAAAATTATTCCTTGCAAATATGGTCTGGAGGGTTATACAGGGGGTAGAAGAAAATTTCGAAAATCACGTTTTTCAACCCCTGGAACATCGATTTTTCAGCTGCTTTTGGGTCAAGTGTATTGCTTTCGATGATTAAAATCCACCTATGACAAAATTATTCCTTGCAAATATGGTCTGGAGGGTTATACAGGGGTAGAAGAAAATTTCGAAAATCACGTTTTTCAACCCCTGGAACATCGATTTTTCAGCTGCTTTCGGGTCAAGTGTATTGCTTTCGATGATTAAAATCCACCTATGACAAAATTATTCCTTGACGCAACTGGCAGTGTCATTCGCAAGCCAACTACTAAAACAAAACGAGTTTATTTGTACTGTGCCGTTATACCTATTTCATCTGGTCGTATATTTCCAATATTTGAAATGGTTTCGGGTACTCATTTCTCTAAAACAATTTTCACTATATTTAATGAATTTCGAGTTTTCTGCGAAGAGCAAAATAAATGGCCAACCTACGGATCCGTTGTAACGGATTTCAGCTTTGCTAATATACATGCGATCTGCAAGGCTTGTAACAGGGTAGATTCACTTGAATATTTAAATATAACCTACAAAATTGCGTCCGATGAAGTTGAACTTCCGAAAGATCTTGTGACAATACATTTATGTTGCGCACATCTAATGAAAAATTTCAGTAAAGATATTAATGAATCTTTTACGGATCACGGGGTACGAGATTTTTATAAAGACCTTATGGCCTCTGTGATAAATATGGATGTTTTTAGTGATATTGAAGACTGGTTTCAAAGTGTCGCCGTGTTGTTACTTAGTCCGGTCATCAACAAAATTGTTCGTGAACATTTGGAGATTTTATTGAAATTGAAAAACGGTAAATCCATCGACGTTGATATAAATTTTCGCGAGTGCAATGGTTCCAGTGAGGACGGAAATAAATTACAAGAAAAACGTGTTGGTTTACATAAAATGAGTGTTTTCTATATTCACTTTAATAAATTATACGAAAAAATTAACGAAATTCATAAATTTTCTTCTTATGAGAGGCCACCAAATAAATACTACAGCTAAATTTTTTTCGGTATGATACTGTCGAAGTACATGCCATTTTGTTCAATTTGGACCGGTATAATTTTGAGAAAGAGGAGAAGTGAGCTTCACGTCAGTAATTCTTACGCGGAAAATTTTTTTGGTCACCTCAAAAACCCAAAATT